>SMGT01010974.1:11578-34288 GCA_004794575.1 Lanistes nyassanus
TTGGCTGGCAGTAGTTTAAAGGTGAAGGTGACTTCAGGATCGAACTCCGGGATTTTTTGTTTTTGTTTGTTTGGGATTTTTTTTTGGTTGGTTTTGTTTTGTTTTATTTTGTTTTGGTTGGGTTTTTTGCTTTTTTGTCGCAGACCCGACTAGGTGAAAGAAAGATACCATCCTGATCTTAAGTCACAGACGGAACCAGGACCAGCACTGGGTCTGCGGGGACTCAAGCCCCTGGTTCCTTACCCCTCTCCACAAACGTACCCCTCTCTACAAACACTCAGGAACATTTTCAGAAGGAAGCACTCCCCGCCTCGAACCTCCTCCGCCCTTACCCTCGCGCTCACGTGTACATGTACGCGCTCACAAAAGTCACACGCATGTATGTAAGCAAATCGACGACCGACAGACAAATGCACAGGCTGGTGGACGGACGGAAAGCGGGCAGGCGTACAAATATCCTACGCGACTGGTAGGAAATAGACACTGACAGACACGCGCACGCGCGCACACGCACGCGTATACACAGAGGGAAGCAGAAAAAGGGACAGACAGATGCCAGACGGACGGGAAAGCGAAGGCTGGTAGAAGTCATTCACTGGCATGCACACCAGCACAGACACACCAACACAGGCAGACACACCAACACAGGCAGACACACCAACACAGGCAGACACACCAACACAGGCAGACACACCAACACAGGCAGACAGGCAGGCAGGCAGACAGGCAGACAGACAGACATAAAGACGGACGGAAAACAAGCCGACAGTTAAAGATTTCAGCTAACAAGTAGGAAATACTGTTACTCTAGACAGAAGACATATGCGTTCTCCAGACTTAGAAAAAAATGTCATGAGATCTTGAACTCGGTGGAGACAGACATGAGGTTCACCGTCTCACACGACACACGGACGGATGGACAAATGCGCATAAGGCTAGAGATTCCGTGTGACAGGTGGAAAATAGTCAAATAGACAGGAAAATAGACAGGTAGACAGGTAGACAGGTAGACAGGCAAGCAGGCAGGCACATATGTATAATGTGAGCGAACTCGCCAGGGGAATAGCTCAGCTGGTAGAGCGCTCGTCTCCAGGGGGTTAGAGTTCGAATCAAGCCTGAGCCACATCGTCACCTCACGAAGGGGCGATCATAACAAATCTCCCAGCATGGAGATTAATGAAGAATTATTTAAACAGCTAACCGCCGGCCGCCACACACCTTTATCCCTCCCAGCACCTCGTTGGTCAGCCGCAGTCTGTGGTCCTTGAACTTGAGGTTGCTGATGTTCAGCTTCTGCTGGCGGCTGGCGATGTAGGAGTTGAGCGGGACAAGGAGAAGAAGCATGACGACACCAGCGAAGACCGAAGGGCCGATGTAGACGTACAGCACACCAACGACCATCACAACCTGATGTAGACGTACAGCACACCAACGACCATCACAACCTGTTTGTATGAACAGCATATAGGACACGCACGCACGCACACTGTGCTTCTGATATCAGTGGGAGTGGGACAAACATACGGTGCACGGTAAAAGTCTTACCTTCGAATATCAGTTGCTTTCGCTGTTGTTTGTTGTCTTTCGTTGTTTGTTGCTGTTGATTTTTGTTTGTTATCGTTCGTTGTTTCTGTTGATATTTGTTCGTTGCTGGTGTTTATTTTGTTTGTTGGTTGCTGTTGTTGTTGTTGTTACTGTTACTATGATTGCTGCTACCGTTATTACATTTGTTGTTACTATTATACAAATTATCGTGGACGATAAAAGTCTTCCTTTGAATATCGATGTGATGATTTATGTTGTTATTATTACTGTTACTGCTGTTATTAACCTGTTGCTATTTGTAAATACTACTATTGATATTGATATTACTATTATTGTTGTTATGCATGTTATTACCGTTGTTGTTATCAAACTTTTATTATTGTTAATAGTTATTATTATTACCGTTTTCTATTATTGGATAACGCGAGGAACTCATGCAGAGCTGTAGTAAACAGTCGGGTTCGGTGCAAGAGATCTAGCTTTATAGACTTCGCCGTTAACTGTCAGCAGTCAAGATCGTCAGACGGCCGACACGCGCGCGATCTGTTCCGGTCTCTGTGCGCTTATCGTCCCGCGGCCTGAACGTCTGGCGGGCTGGCGCCCAGCGTGGGGCGGCCCTCACCTGCAGAGGCGTGGTCCAGGCGTAGAAAAAGAAGTTCATGACGTCCTGGATCCTCTGGCAGTCGACTGACATCAGGTTGACGATCTCGCCAGCCGTGGCCATGCGGCGAGCAGAGCTGTTCATCGTCAGGGACTGGAGAGACAAGCGAACATCAAGGGCAGTCTGCGCACGTCCACGACAGAACAACAGCACGAGATCCTACGGGTTTTGAAACTAAGGGGAGCAGGATGTTGGTTTTGGAACCATGGACACTTTCCTGCATCGTAAACTTGGAGACCAAATGGAAGATGCACGGGGTGGGTTTTTTTCACCCTAGTGCAAAGATCATCATTGTTTTACTCAAGAAGAACCTTAAGTGAAACATGTACATACAGACAGACCCCACATGGGGTTTGACAACTCTCCCCTCACCATCCCACATCACAGCCACTCACCTTCTTGTAGATGGCGGCGATGAGAATGGTTTTCAGCTGCATTCCCGCCACCTGTGACGACCAGAAGCTGAAGTTGAACAGCAACGACTTGATCATCTGCGCCAGGAACATCAGCACCGCCAGTACGTAGCCCTGCCACCTGTGGTCGTCTTTGTCGTCTGGACTTCCTACCTGGTCGATGAGCATTCTGCGACAGGTAGATATGGGTCTTACGTAACAGGCAGAAAGGAACATCGTGTAGCAGGTAGACATGAGGATTCTGCTACACGTAGAAATGAACACTTTGCAACAGATAGATATGAACGCTATGCCACAAATATGACAAAATATGTAACAAGGAAGGGTAGATGTAAGCATCGTTTAACAGGTAGATATGAACACTGTGTACCAGGTAGATGTGAACACTGTGTACCAGGTAGATGTGAACGTATATAACAGATAGACAAGAAATTTAGATAACAGGTAGATGTGAACATCGTGGGAAAGCGAATTAATAACTATGGAACAGATAGATATGAACATGTAACAGGTAAGTGTACATACTGTGTAGCAGTGAGATGCGAATATCACGTAACAGGTAGGTGGGAAAACTGTGTCGGGTAGTGCATAGTGCAACAGGTAGATATGAATTATACAGAAAGTAGAAATATGCAAGTAGATGTAAACATTATGTTTCAGGTATTGATTCTTGATTCTTTCTTAATTGATTTGACCAATGGGTCATCATCAAGAGGTGTGATAGCACAATTCAATTATACAACAAACTTCAACGGAACTTGACAGTAATCGCTTTATCCGGTTTAGATATCAACACAATGTCACAGGTAAATATGAACATTTTCAAAAAAATACTCTTCTCCAACTTTTATGACCAGCGCAAATTTCATAACTTTCATCTAATAGCTTTCACGTTTAAACTTACAGATTAAACAGAGGATATTTTCCCCCCGATCGTTATAAGTGGCCCACAAAATGTGATCGGTATGTGGCTTACCTCCCTTGCACCCAACATACATGCAAGTGATGATCCTAATGTTCGATGCACTGACAAACCGACTCCACACAGTACGAAGACAACACTCACGTGACAATTAGCAAAGGACTCCCCATCCTATTTATTAAACTAACGCTTACACTCTTTGTCCCTCACTCACTCTCACACAAATATCACTTGTAAACAGTCCTCCCTAAAGACGTATCACGCCCATTAATGTCCCTCACAACCATTCCCCACTGCCTCCAACTTTCTTAACGTCATGTTACTTTAAAATTAATTTAATATACTGCCGGGGATTAGTGTCTGCCCAGCATGTCACATCAATCGTATTCCACATGCGAGCTGTTCTTCTATTTTAATTCACATACAGTCACACACGACACTTTTCTTCCGCCTTCATGCACCTGTACGGAGTCGCAGACGACATCGACCCACACAGAAATCAACGGACAGGTTCACCCTCCAAAACCTGATTGTAGGTGCAGGTGATTCCTCGTCCAACCCTCCGGATGTTTCGGGACAGAACAACTTTCACTCACCTGTCACCCACAATGGCGACTTGGGCTTTCCTTCTGTTCACTCACAATTTATCGATGCGTTTCACGTGCTGCATGCTGTTCATTCTTCCCCACCTCTACTATTCGAAAGTGAACTGAACACAGGGAGGGGACGGCCGATGCACTGGAAGTGGGGGGCGGGATGGGGGAGACAACTGGGTGCGTTGCTGTGCCATGGACAGCCAAGTCGCTGGTCCATGACAGTGGATCTGAGTTCGTTAGCGCAGATTTGGGTACATAGTGGGTAGTAACAGAAGTAACACCAAATCTTTTCTTAGTAAAAAATGATAATAAACATGCGTCCCGATGGGAACTGTGTCTTCATAACGAAGACCGGATTGACAGATGGTTTTAAATCTATACGATGATGGAAACCAAGCTGGCAGATGTTCCTTAATTCCTAAAAGAAAGACCACGTGACAGGTGCGTTTTAATACATACTCAGACGAAACCCAAGCCGAGAAATCTTAAATTCCAAGAAGGAAGACCGCATGGCAGATGCTCACCCAAGTATGACGGGACTCAAGATCAAGAAGCCGTCAGATACGACCTTCTGGAAAAGTCCTAGAACCAGCCAAGGTCCCACGAGTTTCGACAAGACCTTCAGCAAAGATGGCGTCTCCTGGTCCTTCTCCCAACCCTCGGCCAGGTCGAGGGTGCCGTAGTCAGTTGCTGCCTCCCTGACCCCCCGGCTGTGGTGGGAGGAGCAGCTGGGAACCATCGTCCCCATCAGGGAAGTGGTTTCCGAGATGTTCGCGGGAAAGTGGACGCCCTGCTGTCTGGAACCCGCCTTCTGCAGCGGCAGTGAGGTTATCACGGTTGGGTCTGCGTTGAAGAAGTCACCGGACTTTGTTTTAGCAAGTCTGTGAAATTAAAAAATCATTTACTTGGTTTATTAACCAGTTTATGGATATATACATATACACACATATGTGTGTATGTATATATGTATATGTGTATATATGTACATATAAATATAAAACAAAATACTTCTTCCGTCAGGTATTAGAAGCCATGACTGTTGCTTTATACGTGTCAGTATTTTTATCCTTTTTTTAACCTGTCATCGGAAAAGATTACATGAACGAAACCATGTTAGATTTTGATGATTTGTTGGAGAAAAATGTTTCTTATGTGTACATAAAAATGTCCTTAACTGTACTTTCCATTCGGGTTACGTAGGAATTAAACCGCCAGTCTTGACAAGAAATTACATAACGCCATGAAAGACAAAACCTTGGTACAGATTATAAGTCTCTGTATTGAAAGTCGTTTTTTTCAAAACATTACGAAGATGTTTATGCAAAACAGTTGTTCTGTGGCCAGACTTGTAAGATTAAAGAGAATTATAAATAGGAAAATTCCTTACAAGGAAATTACAAAATAGCGCTGAGAGTGAGGCTTACTGTTCAATCTTGAACTGTTCTTTCTCCAGCTCCCACTCTCGCTCAAAAGGAGGAACGAGAACGTCACTGCTGTCACGTGGGTTGAGGTCAAAAAGGTCGGATTCTTCTAGATCCCTCCGCCATCCGAGGTAAACGTACCTAGAAAGACAGGTTTAATTGAAAGTCACTATAGAGTTCTCCCCGAGACTAAACATATCTTAAGTGCTGGTAGAACTCACAGAAAAGACACACTCTCACTGGCGAGCAGGTGAACAGCAGTCACAAGAGTCTAAGAGAAGGTCATTACTTTGTCATCCAGGCGAATAACATCCGACTTGGGAACGATGCTGTCACCTCCGGACATAGTTTCTGTTGAAGAAACACGACAGGAATAGTATATCTTGGTCGCATCGCTACATACCAATGCAAATCAACATATCTGAACGTTATTTCGAATAGAAATGGTAAATTCTTGGTCTAATATTTTCTGGTTCTGTTCCCCGACTGTCCGTCGCAAGTAAATCCATGTAGAATTGTTACAGAGCTGAACAATCAGGCAAGTGCAGTACTGTTAATATCAGAACGATTTAATGTCGACGAAATTGTTATTTGCCAGTTTTATACCATGCCGTACTACAGAATCATTATACGTAGTTCTTGAAACCTCCGCGTTTGGCGTGATAAGTCTTAAACAGAATGATCCATCACTAGACTTTACAAGTATGGACAGGAAAATCTTTTACTCTACCTTTTGCAGGTAGCTGTGTCCAGGTCGTTTGACATCAGGCGCTTCAGAGAAGCAGAACAATATAAACTGCATGCCTTCCATGACGAAGGTTACACAGAACAGAACGAATTCCAGGATGTCGTTGTCATAATCCTTTGAGGCAAAAACACAGATGCTAACCTCGTGACGGCTGGTCTATTTGTATTTTTACAAACAAGACGTTTTAAACGCACGAACCCTTTCCATCTCTTCAACCCCCAAACATGCCGCTTATGATAATAAGAAAATTGGGCCTGCAAAAAAAACTAGCAGACTGTACACGGATTAAACAGACTGCAAACGAATGAAACAGACAAGAGGATTATTCGCTGGGATTCATGTTAATCACAGTACTGTGAAAGGCCAGAGTACAAATCACTCTCTAAAAACGTTAACAAAACTTGTGTGACTTTCTGCACCTTTTCTAAATTCTATTTAATAACTTCCCTATCTCGTGGACATACCTGTTCCATGACGGCTGTGTACAGAGGCACAATATCACACAATGTGAACACGCTCCAGAAGACGAACTGCAGACCGGAAGTGATCATCTGACGTCGTCTTTCGTGTTGCGTCAGGAAGGCTGTGCACAACTAAAAGTAATATATATATATAAATTGTACCTGAAATGGTTTTAACGTCGAAATTTTGATTAAATTGTACTTTCTTTTTCGTTCCACTAGCAACGTGGACCTCTTTTTCTCCAGCACAGGAGACGGCAGTTCGAACTGATAGTGATACAAGATGTTGAGTAGCTGAAATGTCCTGAATGCATTGTACCTGTACGCAGCTGAACACTGTAATGTGTTTGTGCATCCTGGATTTAAAGTACTGCATATTTACGAAAGATGTGTACTTAAATATTAGATATTAAATAAATAGGTACGTGAGTTAAAAAGAGGAGAGAGAGAGAATTTGTGGACAGTTCAGTTCACTGGAAATCGAGCGAGGTTAAAATGGGAGGAGAGTTATATGATAAAAGTATAAAGGCAAAGTGTGATGTATACTTCTCAAAACTGGCGAATTCCCCATCCCTCCCCAACGTGTTTACAATCACAAACATCTTATGTTATCATGTATCTCATGTGCGCTTGTGTCTACCCATAATGTATCGCAGTGGCTTGTAAATTATGTATACAAAGTACCGTGTCACATCACAGCACATGGCGTGAAATCGATGAATTGTATGTACAGACTGCATCACACGATACGATATTCTCGAATGAAAACAACGATAAAGACCTCGTCCACAATCTGCAGCAATATTCTAATTTAATGTCGTCAAAGCTAATTAATCCATGCAGACACGTTTTTGCTACACCCTCGCTACAACATCGATAAGTGCGAGTAGGTCACACCGTGAGAAACCTGCATGATGCCCGCCGCTATAACTCACGTAGGACACCAGGCGGAGCGCTCTGGCAAGGTACACAGCCACCGGCAACACGTCACTTCCGTCATCTGTCAGCAAACTGCAGTCCTGTATCAGCAACACCAGCGCCACCATGCTCAGCATGACGCTGAAGAACTGTCGTCATAGAAACAGACCCCGAGTGTTGGAAAGGCATCGCATTCCTGACAACTATCATTACACAACATTAGATTACACACCATCGACGCTGTTGTTACCATCTACACACTATCATTACACAACATTAGATTACACACCATCGGCGCTGTTGTTACCATCTACACACTATCATTACACAACATTAGATTTCACACCATCGGCGCTGTTGTTACCATCTACACACTATCATTACACAACATTAGATTTCACACCATCGGCGCTGTTGTTACCATCTACACAATCATCTTAATTCTTTCTTCCTTCCCTCTCGCTCTCCCTTTGCGGCTCTGTTCTTGTTAGTTTTCATTTTTCCTTCATTCCTCCCTCCTCTCTCATTCTCTAGCCTCGTGCCTCGCCCCCCCCCAGCCCCTCAGAGGAAGGGATTGACTGGACAGGGGGAGAGAATGAAGGCTATACATCAGGACGTGCATCACCACGTAAAAGCGCAGAACAACTGGAGCCAATCAAATGACGAGCTCTATTTAGGATGTGTAAAAAGCGGAGCCAATCAAATGGCGAGGTATATTTCGAAGGTCTTTCCAGGGGTGGGGGGAAGGGAGGGAGAGGGGGATGTTTCGGGAGGAGGGGGGTTTAAGGGAAGGGTAAGGGGTGGGGTTAGGGTGGGGGCTAGGAGTAGGGGATAGATGGGGGGTTGGGGAAGGGGTGGGGTGGGCTATAGGCAGTAAAGATCTTCCAGGAAACTGCAAGGTTTTCAATGGTGACCCTACGAGATTAACATATTTTACGTAAGACTGTATTTTGATTGGCTCCAGTTTTTCTGCGCTTTTTCATGCTCGCATACCGTCTTGGCTGAGTTCAAGCAGGTGACAGGAAGTGGAGTAACGTCCCCTTTCCTGGCCAGGTACACCAAGTAGAAAGGCAGGGGGACCCACAGAAAGCAACACGGTACCCATATCAGCACCGTGTTGATGAAGCAGTCCGTCAGCCGCGGCCAGCTGTTGTCTTCGAAATAGCTGGAATTCTGCAGGTGTAAGGAAAACCTTATTATTCTTCAAGCTTCGAAAACTTCGAGGCCCTGTCGACATTTGTAAATTTCGCAATGTTGAAGTTTGCGGATTAATAAGCAAGTGGAACCAAATAAACAGACAGGAGAAGCAATGGTTGTTTCTTTTTAATCAAGATATATCAGCCTAATATTCAAATAGATGACAGCTCTTTGTCTGCAAAAAACATTTACGCCCTTCGGAGAGTGGCTCGGGAAAGATGTTGACGGGAACACGTATCTGCCACTGAACAAACAGTTGCAATGAATAAGTTGTGTGGCTCAGACCGAACACACAGTTGTAATGAATAAGTTGTGTGGCTCACACCGAACACACAGTTGTAATGAATAAGTTGTGTGGCTCACACCGAACACACAGTTGTAATGAATAAGTTGTGTGGCTCACACCAACAAGCTTCGTGTGGACTCGAGTGCAAGACGCTCGTTCGAACCTTGAATGGGCTGAATGGCAGGACCGCCTGTATCTTCTGCCCGCAAACCCCTTTTACTGACTCATATTTACGAACAATTTTATGTACAATAAAGGGAGTTCGAACCTTTGCGTAACGAAACATGTTTTGAAGCTTTCACTGCGTTACATGCAGCTTAAGGGTGCTAGCTCATGGCGAACCCTTTGGCTGTTTACACGAACCTCGCTCTTTCTCTAGCTTGTCTTTTAAATTCACACAAACAAACGCGCGCGCACACAGTCACACACTCAATCCCACACACAATCACACACTCAATCCCACACACGCACGCACAGTGAGAGACAGCGAACGAGCGAGAGAGAGAGCGCGGACTTTAAAAAAAAGGAAAATAGAAGAATGACTTTTAGCCTTGTAGTGGTGTCTGGACCGAAGGAATAAATTAAGCCAATCAAAATTCACGAAGACTTCGGTATCCTTTCCCCCTGACCAAAAGATTAACAGATACGATCTGAACTACACTACCCCCCCCCCCCCAGGCCCCCTCCAACCTACAACTTTAAAATACTTAGAACCATTGGGCTCGAAGATACTTGACTTGTAAGAACGAACGCTATTGGTATTGGCCAACACGGGCGCAAAGTTATCTCCCTTCGCTGTGCTACAATAGTTGGTAGTCGAACCAGATACAGAGCAGGCACAGTCATCTTCGTAATTATCTCCACCATCATCAGCAGTGTCACCGCGTTTTCATATAATGTCTTCTGATTTTTATTACGCGTCGCTTCCTCTCGTAGCTAAATTCTCCAACTATGAAAAATGTGAACCGTGTTGTAGTCTCGTACTACACATGTGTTCTTCCATTATCTAATTATCTAAGTAGCTATGGTATTGTCAATGAAGCTGGGCGTAAAAACACATTTCTATCACTTCCGGGCCGATCCGCATCCAAAAGTAGAAACATCTAAAGTACATCATCACGTTATTGTTTTGTCTTGACACTCCGGATGTGAAGCACGTGCGACCTAAATACAGCAAGCAGTAAGACACCGAATCAATTGTTTCAGTCTTTCCTCGTCATTGGTCACATGCTCAGAAAACAGCTGCTTGTCGGAGGCTGTGCTAAGCAGTTTCAAACTTGTTTGTGCTGAAACCCAATAAGCAATTCATCAGCGTAATAAACACGTAAACAACACATGTAAGTCGGTGGGGGGGGGTGGTGGTGGTGGCGGCGGCGGCGGCGTGTGTGTGTGTGTGGCCAACCAGTCCTAGTACTGTTCCCTGTAGTGCCAGGCGTCTGGCAGGGCAGCTATTACATTGACAATTTTTAAGTCTTAGGTATGACTCGACTGTGATAGGAACCACCGACCTCCCATCTCGGAAGCGGACACATTAACCACTAGACCACCGAGGCGGTCGTGAGAGCGAGAGTTCGTATGGGTGTATATGTGTAAGAGAAAGAAGTCGTATGGGTTGTATATGTGTGTGACCAAGCGAGTGAGAGAGTGTGAGTGAGTGAGCGCACACGCACATCCCTGCGTATGTCAGTAGGTTTTGGCGTGTGTGAGGGTGTGTTTGTATGAATATGTGTGTAAGAGAGAGAGAGTGCGTGTGAGTGAATGAGTGTGTTTGTGAAACGTTTGTAAATGCATTTTTGTATGCGAGACTGTGTTCGTGCACGTGTGTGAATGTGCGCGCATGTGTGTGTGCGTTACGTGCGTTTGCTAGTGCGCAAATATGTGCGCTTATGGGTGCCAGTATCTATGTGTGAACGACAAGAGAGAATAATAAAAGCGATCCATGCATACATACAGAAAATATTTCGTCATCGTATGAAAACAGAGTCGTACAAAAAGCAAGATAAATGTCAATGATAAGATGCGTGTTCTAGCGATTACTACCCACTAGACATTTAAAGCACTTCTTAACTAGCCAAACCTTTAACTTTAAAACCAAACCAGTTCGTCTCGACCTACAGTTTAGATACGGACACAAGATCGTGTATGTAGGTTCGTGTAGCTGATAGCTGCTTTATACGTAAGTGCCGTTAAAAACAAACAAACTTACATACATACAAACCAATTAAAAAATAAACATACCAACAAAACGAACTTCAGACAATGTCGGCAAACAAGTGGGCAGAAGAGATCGTTCAATGTATAAGCCAGGAAAAAAATGGACAGGATTTACTCACCCAGAACTCGTAACTTCCACAAATATTGCGGAGATCTGTCCACGTAAACGCCATGTAAGCACTATGTTTATTGCCAGATCAAGAGAAAAAGAACTATTTTCCCCCTGGACTGAGGACTACAAGAAGACTACGCAAGGACCTTCGTAAGCAGTTTTCAGCAAAATGAAGTTTTCCTTATGTCACTTGATCTCGTTTTTCCGCACTTCACAATCTGCAGTCCTAGTTTAGTGCCAGTTTCAATCTTACAGAAAGTTTCCATCCATCTTCGCAGATATCCTCAGTAGCCTTTGACACACATGTGACGTCACTTTCCCTTCGACAGTTGTGAACAATCTGCCAAATGTGTTTCGCTGAAGTCCAGGCTTATGTGGCACCAGCGACTGCATGAATTCTTTGATAAGCTTTTTTTCTCACTGCTGACAAGCACGGAGACCCAAACGACAGTCCAGAAAGGTGACAAACCCAGGCACCCAAGCCAACGTCACTGGGCCTCGTAAGCTGCTTGAACTCTCTTAAAGACTAGATGATGGTCTCCGGCTCCTTGTGGCATGTGGTTCCAGCCTGCGGCCCCTGACACACTTCATAACAAAGCTATCGCTGTAAGTCTGGATAGAAAAGGGAATGTAACAAACCATCTGTCGGTGGATTAACCTAACGGCGTCTTGCAAACTTATGGTCTTGTAAGTCCTTTCATACCAATACAGTAGTGGGATTTTCCACCCTCATCTACAACCCCATTCACCCTCCCACGTCTGACACAGTGAGAAGGAAACGCTTTCTGCGTTTTAAAAGTCTGCGAAACATTTTCGCCCACACGTACTAAGTACTAGAAAATGAAAAACAAACACAAAACTAAAACGGTCTTTTTCTGTGTTACTGGAACCCACTGTCAGATCAAACAACTTAAAGAGTTTAAACAAACTTAAAGCGACACAATTACCAAGGGAGGCACAATAAGGACCTGCGAACTGTCAATCATCCTTGGCGGTGAGTGGGGGGGGGGTGAGAAACCATGGTGCCAAAGATTAGGAAGCTGAACTTGAAGAGCATTGTTCTTTTAGTGCTACAGAACTTACAACTGCTTATACTCTTACCAAAGAAACTTCCTGAAAAATCCGACCAATGCATCAATACGCATTCTTAATAGGTGCTGTCCTGGCGCTGGCCAGCCAAACGTTTTAGACGGTTAAATTAATTTGTTTTATTTATGATTATTATTTGTTTTCACAACGGCTCCCATGTAATTTAGTCGCACTGAGTGATACCAGCATTATGAAAGCTAAAAGCCTTCTTATTAACCCCCTTTTCAAAGAAGGCACTTCACTTCCATTGCCTAGAAAAATGGACTCGGAGTGCACTGTCTCAGCGAACAAATCGCACGTTAATTACATTCTTTTAGTTTAAAAGCCCAATGTGACATTTAATAATAATAATAAATGTAGATCTTTAACGCGCGAGTACACATTTCATGCACTCTTCGCGCGGACGAGGCACCCAGACACTCTAATGAAAAACAGCAAACACACACAGAGGGAGAGATGAACGCAACAGTTGTTATTTTGGCTTTTTAAATCTACAGCGTAATAAACTTATTGCTTATCGTTAGTCTTGTGCTAATGCACGTGGAGTGACTTGCCCGAAAAATCTGGTGCCTTGTCAAGAGAAGGTAATAACGACCCGTACAGCTATACTGAACTGTGATAAATTCATTCCCTTTCGTTCTCTGTACTAAGCTGTACTGCGCTGCTGCCGCAGAAAATAAACAGGTGTCGGATTACGCCGCCTGTTTCTCGCCTTGCACGTGACTGCCGCTTGACAAACAAAATATTACGACTCAGCAGAACACTTCCTTTCTCCACACCCCCACCCCGTTAACAGCATTCCTCTCCCTTACACAGCTGTTGGGAACACCGGTGTCCTAATTGTAGCCTTGTGAGCACGTGACACCTGGCCATGTCTCTTGATACTTAATCCTTTTAATTGATTTCTGCGAACTTTAGGGGGCATTTTGTCGAGGACGATTGTAAAAGGTTTCGCGACTTCGGAGAGAGACAGAGAGAGGGAGGGGTATATGTGTGTTTGTGTGCTTGTGTGTGTTCCTGAGTATGAGAGAGAGGGGGGTATGCTTGTGTATGTGTAACAGAGAGAAAAGAGAGAGAGAGCTGTATGCGATGTGTCTATGTAAGAGAGTGCGAGTCAGAAAAAAGGTGACTTCGATATCGTGCGTGCTTGTGTCCGCTTGTGTATGTGTGACAGAGAGAGAGACAGACAGGGAGGTGTATGTGCGTGTCTGCGTGCGTGTGTGTATTCGTGGGTGTGTATGAGAGAGAGAACGAACGAACGATTTTATTGGCTAGGCCTTCGGCCCATATCAAGGGGGTGACAGTACCGTACACAGTTATCAACTAAAGCGGTACATGCCTATCAAGAAACAAGAATACTCAGGTGCACACATACACACACACTCGTGTAACTTGCAGAGGTGGTCGTCTCATTATATCTGCCTCTCTCTCTCTCTCTCTCCGTTGTAACGCCTTATACAGGAAACAAGCCACGCTTCGTGTAAGTCTTGGACTGCTATTGGCCATGAGTACAGAGAATGGAAACATGAAGATATGTGTGAGAGAGTGTATGAGAGAGGGAGAGAGAGCCCACGCGCGTGTGTGTATCTCTATTTTTCTGCACCTCCATACCCATGGGCAAACGCGACAGACACGAGAGAGAGAGAGAGAGAGGTGAAGAGAAGAAGAAAGACTCGGGGGTAGAAAAAAGTGTTGGGTGGGGGAGAAAGGGATAGAAACAGAGACTAGGGCCGAGATGGACACACACACGCACGCACACACACACACACATACGCACACACACACATGCACACGCACACGCACAGACATACGCACATGCGCACAGACACACACAGCCGAAGTTCACATCTGGCACAGAAAAGGAAAGGGAAAAAGAAACACAGACAGACAGGCAGTTCATGGGACAAACACCCAGAAAACTAGAACGAACGAGTGTCATGAACCGTCTTGTACAGTACTTAACATTCCTCCCTAACCCTATCACCGGCAATACAACACTTTCGAACTTTCTAATGTCTGAATCCGAGAAAGCATCCAGGCTCCCAAAGGCTAAGCCACATGTACAGTGCACGTGGTCTATTGGGAGGAACCAAGTGGGGCCTCAGTTTCACAAGGCCCTGATACGACGTTTGACTGTTAATCCTAAAGGTGAGCGTAAAATATACAGGGCGAATGAGCCTTATGGGTCCTCTTATGACCGGAAATAAAGATGTGAACTTTTATACAAACCAACCCAGGTCCGTTTCCCAGTTTCTAAATTCCTGAGTTATTTTTTCACAGAGCAATTGTTTTTGTTAACAAGATAAAAATCGTTGTTAGCATGACGTTGAGTTCGGTCATTGTTAACACCCCCAACCACCACCACCACCCACACACACACACACCACACACACCACCACCTTTTCACTCTCCCACAAGATGCGTGGCAGCACGTAAACTTTGTCTAAGCAACACTGTCCTGGTATGCACTTAGTTTGCGGCTGGACGTTAAGCAACAAACACCCCCCCTCCCAACACACACACACACACTAAATCGTCTACAGAGATATTAAATCAAGTCTTACCCATAGCGAATCTCCACAGAAAGGAAAAATATCAACGTCCATCTTCCTGGGTCTGTCTCCTGTGCGTGTTTCATACGTCTGCCGCCAGCGTTTGAATCATCTAACATATTTTCATCGTGAAGAGCGAAGCTTTATCTTTTGTCACAGTAGATAGACTAAACCCAGGAGAAATCACGGTACTTTATGTATGAAAATAAGCTCTCGTACATGGCAGCACTTATACAAGACTGTGTCCGTAGCTAAACCCCAGGACGTGATTTTCCTGTGGACACCGCGTTAAGGCACTCTGATGACGTACTGCTGGTAGCAGATAAGAGGGAAGCTGGGGGAGGGGGAGGGAAAGAGTGCAGTAGATAGACGGGTTGAGTTAATGAGAAACAAAGAAAGAAAGAAAATTACACAATCGCATTCAGTCAACTATTTAAATTGATATATATATATATGCTCCGACACACACACACAATCTCTTTTCTCCATCCTCTTAATAACTGGTACATGCATTAAAGCCACGTGCTGGAACTAATGGTGAAAAGAAATAAATGCTAGGTCGTAAGTCTGTCTCCAACATCTCGAGTCAAAATGTTGATAGGGGAAAGGGAAAACTGAAAGCAACATTAAGAGACTTGGTTTTGCTACACACTTGATACCTTCTGGTCAGATAGTTGACGTCATTTCCTGCTGGACCAAAAGCATCTTTTTTATTTAGACGAGATGAACTCAGTCAGTTCTAGACCCCCTGCTGCCACACATCCGTCTATACCATATACGAGGGTATGTGCTAATTAAGTCCCGAACTAGTTTTTGGACTGTTTTGGGACTAAGGTAAAAGTATGCGTAGGTAAGTAGTTGTTGGATCGTTGTGGGTAACTAATTAGTTGGGTCGTGGTTCTGCAGTTATCTGCCCGTGATCTGACACATGAACAGACGGCAGAGATACAGGCCGGGGTGAACCGCTGACTGCTGTGAACAGGACCACAGCTTGAGACATGGATGGCGCTGTTCCCAAAACGAGGCCACGAGTATAAACACTCTGGACACTGGTAGTGGTTTCAACTTTTCACGTGTGTGAAGTTGGGTGGCCGTGGATTCTTCCTGTCGCTCTACCAAAATTTCACTCCTGCTTTAATCACTTTGGTCTTTTCAGACCACCTCGGTGGCCTAGTGGTTAGGGAGTCCGCTTCAGAGGCTGGAGGTCAGTAGTTCGCGCCCCGGCCGATTCACATCTTAAAAATTGGCAATCTAGTAGCTGCCCCGCCAGACGTCTGGCACTATAGGGAACAGTACCAGGCCCAGTGTCAGTATAATGTGACTCGGTGGGACTGAACCCTGTGTTGTGACAGCAGTCCCACGTGTGGCAGCTCCACGTCCTGATAAGCACCTAGTTTGCGGCGGAACGCCAGCCAACCAGCTTTGCCCTTTTCGTGAACTGAAAAAAAACCCATGCATTGTCTTCGGGAGCAGCTTGGCTATAGCGTCACTTGTACCTGCGATATATTTGTGTGACCTGCAGAGGCAGCACCTTTCACTTACACTTATTTTTGTTTCGTTTTGCTTGTTTGTTTGTTTGTTTTTTGCTTTTAAAGTTAGCTTGCACGAAGTTTTGCAGCTTTCTTCACAAGCAAATGCCCGCGTAAACACTTGTTGAATTGTTCGTGCTTACGACCGCTTTTATGACGCGATGCAGAAACAGAAGCCAGTGCAACCCAAGCTAACCTCCTAACCACAAAACTCACCTCACGCCACCCACATTCTTCGTTTAAATATACGAAGTGTGGCATATGGGTTATTTATTTTTCTGTAATAAACTATACCACTGGTAGCAGTCGTCCCAGGAAACAGTTGACACATCTACAGAGAAATTCGTAGACCAGAGCCAAGATGTGAACGCGTGACCCACGATTCTCAGCTTTTTGGTAGCAGCTGGAGTCTGATCTCCTGCCGTGACATTATAGCTGCTCTTAAAGAAATCATTTGTTTAGCCTTATGCGTTCGAACAAGGACACACATCCCAAACTTTTGATCTCACACACACCTCGAACTTTTGATCTGGTTTGGACGCCATCACAAAGTCATTGCGGCCTTCCAACCTTGATGCTTTGTATATTGCTGCTAGTCAATCCAAAAAAAATTGCTTTAAACACGCGGAACCTCGTTACATTCAGTTTGGTGTTTGCTAGGGCTTTAAGAGCAAGGGTATCAGTAATGTCTGTCAGCAGCGATAATGACAGTTCCTTTTTTCTAATTTCTTGCTAAAAATGGCGCGTGATGACACCACCTCTGAGTTCTTCTTTGCGTGAAACTTGTTTTATCGGCGCTGATTTTCTACTAAGGTTACACTAACTGCAGCTCACTAATGTTTAGCAGGTTCTTCTTTCGACACCCCCACCACACTTAGAACTCTTTCTCTCTCTCCTTTCTCACCCCTACTTCCTCCATACATGGTCCACTTTTTTCTCTCTTACTTCCTTCCTTTTTTTCTTTTATTCCATTCTTCATTTTCTCTCTTCCCCTTCTCTCCCCTCTCTCTTTCATCCTTCCGGGATCGCGTCCCTTCCGCCATCTTTATTGCGACACCCGCATGTTGCTTCGGACATGACAGACTCCAGAGATGTGGAAAACAGACGGATGAGCTCTAAGACTCAAAAACGCTTGCCAGAGGCTGATCGCGTGCTTTGATATCTTGATTGCACCTAATTAAAGGCGGTTATTGTTAATCAGCTTTCAGATCACATGGCCAAAAAGGCGTGTCTTCGATTGAGACAGTTTTCCTGGTTTTTGAACAAATGAGTTATGGGACAGACACGTGATGGTCTTGTGAGGGGCATTTAACTTGGTCGAACAGCAGGAACACAAAGTGCAGCCAGACAAAAAAAAACAAAAAAACATGAGAGCAAGGCGGGGGGGGGGTGTCATTGTTACGGGCAGAAAACAAAACCTCAGCATTTTGTCCAATCAAAAACGAGCTTCTGTCTCAATCCTGACACGTACGAGCCTGGTTTGGCTTGCATGAGAGTTCGTAACTTAATTTTCAGGTAACGAGACCTCCCTCCAATATTGCGAATTGCATCTTTGAGGTATGCATTTTACTGTTTTACTGTTTGCCTGCCGCTGTTTGCACAGAAACTTTTTTTATATTTTCAGATTCTAAAATCTGGTGGAAATGTGGCGGAAGGCGTCATAATCACACGGTGGCTCTTCGCAGGAAATAATTCCTTGATAAAAATAGTTGTTCAAATCCAGATCCGAAAACTGTCACAAAGCAGTCCTCCTGTGAATTTTGTCGATTTTTATCTGTAATCAAGGCCAGACTTTGAAAACAGCAGTGAGGTAGCACATATTTAATATAAAATAAAATAAAATGACAACTGTTCTTGTGTGATTTCTAGTGCAACATTTTCTCTAGTGCATTTCATTTCGAATCCATTTTAAAACAATGCACCCTGAGTGCCGTGTCCAAAAAATTAATGATCTTGACACGCGTCCCTTTAATCGAAGGCATGAGGAAACTCCACTGACAGATGAGAGTGTTACATTATAACAGTACATCAAAAACGATAATAATAACAACAGGAACAATGACAAAAGAAATCATACTACACATGAAAACAATGATGATGATGATGATGATGATGATGATGATGATGATGATGATGATGATGATGATGATGTCTCCCTTGACAAGCGTGTTAAAAGCCTTTTCTGCCTAGTTGGACGTGACAAAGCAAAATCATTGTTGTCACGCTACAGACTCGGTGCATCTGGATGTTTTATGTAAAAATAAAACCCCAAGCTTCACAATGACCCTTTAGCCTGACTTCTGAGGGTCATTTTGTAAATATATAAAAGTCAAGGGTCAACCCGCATAACCTCTACCGCATTCTTCAATAATTTCAATAATTTTCAATAATTTAAACGTTCGTGCTAGCTCTCTCTTCTCTGCACTCGACCAGTCTTTCTTTATTTGCTGAAGAGTTCGACATTGGCAGGAGTGAGTTTCCCAAGTCAGAGGTCAACACGTGCAACAAAGTGGACACAGCCATGTCCAGTTCCACATATGTAGCGCTTCACAGAGCGTTACGCGTTAATCACATCCACAGTTGACAGTCTGACCTCGCGCAGACAGCCAGTGAGAGAATGTTCCTCTCCACTCCAAGTCACCACAGGGTTCATTGTTACACGGACAATTCGTTTCTATAGCTGAGCAATTGCTTTCAGTTAAATTACATTCGATGCTTAACTGTTCAGTTTGAAAACGCTCCGAGTGGTGCAGTGACGGCTTTCGTACTTCGAGGGACGTCGTATTCCACCCCAGACCTGGAAAACAGGTTGCTTTTACTGGGCGGCTGGTGTTTCTGGCCACCCGTTTTCTTTGGCCTGGTCCAGGCTAAAGTATTCTCGTGACTTCTCCTCTTGACGGGCGGCTTCGGCACGTCGTAGATTGCCTCGTTCTGAGACTGCTGGCGGTCAAAGTCAGGCGCAGCGTCTCCATGGTCAACACTAGGCTCCAAGCCTTGCCTGGTGACGACCTTTTTGTCGCCGCGCTGCCAGTGCGGGTCAGTGGCTGCAGCACCAGTCGAGGTAGTAGTAACAGTCAGTTGCTTGGGACGAAGCACCACGCACTGGCTTGGCATATGGTAAGGGTCGTTTACACTATCTGACATGTAAGGGTCTTTCCCACTTTCTGACAAGTAAGGGTCGCTCACACTGCCTGACAAGTCGCCAAGCCCAGTTTGTTTGTTCTTCCAAGCTGTGTCTCTGGCAGCCCTGCTCTCTTCGTCTGCATCCTTCCTAACACCGCCGAACATCGTCTGCTCATCCTGGCCCGTTGGCAGGAAGAAATTAGACGAGCTCGCAAAGGGTTCTGGGTACTCAGTCGTATCTGTGGTGGAATCTTCGCGCTTCCCTGAAAAAAAGAAAAGAAACAGTTTTCACCTTCATTCACTCCAGTCTTGCATCATTGACCATTTTTACTGTTTGATGACTGGAACTACTTAAAATTAAACAGACCTAGAAGAATCGTCTGTCTTCTGGTTTTTCCATTACCTTTTCCCTGAGTTTTTTTTTAAGTGTATGCTATTTTCTGTCAATCTGATATCCTTAAAAGAAATTAACGGAGCGTTTAACTTTCATTTCGAATATCCTGCTTCGAAAAACAGACCATGAGAAGAACTATAGCTGAGAAATCAAGTCAAAGGGAAAAGTTTAAAACAAGACTTTGTCTTCTTTCCCGACGAATGGGCAAAAAAGGTCAAAGACGTTTACTTTTTTTCCTGTTAACTTTTCTAACATTCACTTTATTTCCTTTATTTTTCTTTGACTGTTTTCCCTACAATCTTGGCCTGCATGTTTGTGCGAACTAAGAGAATATATTTCAACAAAGGGCATGCGAGAACTTTAGTGTGTTCAGAGTATTTTAACGAGGAGGATAATAAACAATTTAAGCCAAAGTACTTCTCTATCCCACTCATGCATATTTTAAAATATTCTGCTATTTGGAACTTGGTGCCGTTTGCGTGTACATTTGATTTGAATCTATATTACCGCTATCAGTACAATTTTAATTTGTTCACACTTGCTCACAAAATTAACTTACCCTGCAACAGAGTAAATAACCCAACAATGGTTCATCGTGAAATGATAACCCCAAAAAAGTACTGGCAGCACTCAACGCAACCGTATGCTGACGTATGTGACCAAGGGAGCCTACCGTACCCAAACACGTAGCAAAGAGAGAGTCGAAAGTAAGGAACGTGGCAGATCTTCTTTCTTTTAAACGACCCAAGTCTTTACACAGCTGGCCCTCGGTACACAACGTGTGCATACAGCGGATCCCGCACATTTATCGTGGGTTGATTCCCAGTCATGAGTTAGAAATTCCTGTAAATACTTCCTTGTATTCTGCCTACAACTACAAGCGATTGCATGATTTTCTGATGGTGTCTACTACTGATCGATAACTTTTATTCGACCGATTCTGATCGACAGTTTGTTACTGCGTCTTATAGACAGATCATAAGGAATATGAACAATAATGACAATTACTAGTAATAAAATGAGAACATTTAAACAGCGAAAACGAAAAATCTGAGCAAATCAGTGCGTCGTGTTTTCATTGTTTCCTATAGCTGAACAGCTCGTTTCTTCTCAACATTCCATGAAGCTAATGCTTCAAACAAATAATGGATTTAAATCTGTCCCTCCGTCTTTTATTTCCTCGTACTATGAACAATCCGATAACGAGTCGCGCAATGCTTCTCATGCGGACTTCACACAACATGACTAGCGAATCGCTGAACCCGTGCAGGTACTTCGCGATGTCTCATTTTTAACTTTGCGATGTCCAAACTTTTCGAAGCGTTCCCGACACCAGAGGACCAGTCGAATGTTTGATCTACCCCATGAGCGGAAATAAATGATATGTTCTACAAGGTTACATAGATTTCCTCGATTAATTTACAGAGGAAGAGTGCAGCACAAAGACAAGGCCGAAGTTACAGAACGAGATGACAGGACAGTGCACGCGGAAAGAACACAGCCAGTAAGCAGTGGCGTACCAGACAGATGTTGTTGGCTTAAAAACAGACTTCGCGAGAATAGAAAAGTTTTCTGCTTCAGCCTTTCATTGGCGTCAAAACCCAGACTAGCTTTCTTTTTTGAAATCATTGGGATCTCAATGTTCTCCTACTTGAGCGCGTCGAAAATGGATTTGGAGATAGGAATGACTGTAAATTTGACGGGATCTTTTACAATGATTATAATTTGGACGTGTTCGCTTATAATCAATCAAAATAAATTAATCGATAAAAATGTCTCCTAAAAATGAATAGCATACATTTTTCTGTAAACCACGATCTGGTTCAATCACTCACGCATTTAAAGAAAGATTTAAAAATTGAGAGAGCTCCCTAGCACACGTAAACACACTCACAAACTCACATAAGCGCCTACACACACGCGCGTACTCACACGCATACACACTTGTATGCACAATCACTCAAGGAAAGCATTTACACAGGCCCACACGCGCGCGAACACATCTACATCTACGCATGCGCACGTACTTACGTTTACACAGGATGATGACGATGACAATCACGACCATAACAACGACGCCAGCAGCGGCTCCTCCAGCGACTATTGGTAATGGGAAGGTTAGGCTGTTGGAGAGATCGGGCCCCGCTGTTGTCATGTTGAGAAGAATTACTTACATAAGTATATATAGGGCCGTTAAGACCGATGTAGATCTAAAGATGAGTATTTACTGAAGCATGCTCGCGCGCATGGATCCTGGAGGTGTTGAGATTAACAGAGTGATTTTTATGAGAAGAAACCCCTGACAAAATTACATAAGCCTTTCACGCACTCACGCACGCACGCACGCACGCACGCACATAAACGGAGCAAAGCACATATGTTCACACTCGTGCATTCACCTCTCTTCCCTTTCCCTCTCTGTCCTTTCCCCACCGTTCCGCTGCCCCCCCCCCACCCCCCACCCCCAAGACGAACAGATAGTAACTTCTAGCCAGCACTGTGCTACCCCCCGCGGACCAGTCGGCTATT
>SMGT01010974.1:34566-52219 GCA_004794575.1 Lanistes nyassanus
AACTTCCTGCTTTTCTCATTCGCTTGTTACCAGACGTTCGATGTTTTCTCAAGATTATTGCACATCGCCGCAGATAACGTTACTGGGAAAATCCGGGTATTTATAAAAAGATTTGACGGAGAATGCGTGACGTTTGATACTCGAACTTCATGTTGTAAATGGAATTTTTTTAATTTGTACATGCTTGCTGTGGCCATCTGGACAATAGCCACTGATCTTCTCTGTTTGGGGTTCCGAACCCTCAGATGGAGAAATTATAAAAGTTTGAGTTTTAGCTGATGATTTTTGTTGGAGATTTGCATACTTCGGTTAACTGCTAATGAAATGCCGGAATCTGACAAATGAACTGCATGTACAGCAAGCACTGAAGACATTTCAGTAGACAGCGAAAGGAGGGAAAATATAGATTGTCATTATTGCTAGGTTATTTTTCTTCACTTCCTCATTCTCCTCTTCCCTCCTGCCAAGCGCACGCGAGCATGTGAGTGCGTGCATGATTGAAAAAGAAAGGTTAAAATTACATATAAATTGTGCGTGCGTGTGTGCGGGAGTGCGTGCGTGTGGTGCGGGAGTGCGTGCGTGTGCTGTACGTGCGTGCGTGCGTGTGTGATGTGATCAGTCAGAGAGGTGCTGTACCATGAGCTCTGTTCGATGGAATCCAGGTGAACTTGTGGTTGTAACGTTGGTATGAAGATTGTCACTCGGGTTACATGCTTCGTGTAAATGCGCGCGGAGCATCCTAAACAGAACTGAACAAGTTCACGAGTGTTACCAGTCTGCACTGACCGGGAGAAGGAAATAGTCTACTACAGTGTTGGCGCAAGATCTTAAATCCAGGTTGGAAGGAACTATATTCTGGGCGGCGTGTGCATGGAAAGACTGTTCTTTTATTCCGAATGACACCAACAAAGTTGATTGGTGGTAACTGGGGTTTTTTTCTCAACGGCGCGGAATCAGAAGACGTATTGCCAAAGGGAAAGCAGACACACCAACTGACAATAGAACGTTGGGCCGCGGTACATTATAATGACAACTGCACGGAACGAGAACTTTTGTAACTGAAACGGCGATGCGTGTATTTTCTTTGACTGGAGACAAATTCGTGTAACGAGTTCGGAAATGTATGTAATAATGTTTGTGTTGATTGGTATGCGTTTCGTTTGTTTGAATAGCCTGATGTTTAAACACATACATGTACCGTCCTGTGTTGTATAGCAGCAAGTTTTAGCGTAATGGGGAAAGAAAATATTTGTTCGTGCCTAAAGTAGCCCCATCTTGTATGTAATATTAAAGTATACCCCTAGACATGCGAACAAGTACACGTTGCCTTGTCTGTCACCTCCTTAAATATGGTGGTAGTTCCCATCGCCGTATACATCTATTGCCTGCTGTCCCACACAGCTGCAGGACAAGTTTTGACTCCAGGACTAACAATGAAAAAAGTTAGCTAATATCTGCTGCCGTTTAAATCTGCGCTTTAAAGGGAAATCATACTACTTACTGATCGCCTCAGCTTGCGTTGTTTCAATGTTAGCAGACGATCGTGTGTCCACTTCTTCTTTCTTAGTATTTATGTCCATGGTGCTTTTCCGAAAACCAATCATTAATTTAGTTGCCAAGGCGTAAGGAATTGTGGGAGGGATCGTCTCATTTGGAGTGGATTCTCAGGTAGGAGTGGATTCTCAGGTATCTGTTGACAAGCTGTGTCGACTGACGTATTGTCAGAAATGTTTCCAACATATGTTTACTGTCCATCAGCAGCTGTAAGCACAGCTGGCCAGGATCCAGTTGTTTTCTTGCTGTACTGTCCCGAAGAAAAAATATATGTTTATGCTTAAACTAATTTGAGTTTTCTCTCCCCACCCAACAAATTTGTCTGTCTCTCTGTCTGCATATCAGTCTGTCTGCCTGTCTGCCTGTCTCTCTGTCTGTATATCAGTCTGCCTGCCTGCCTGTCTCTCTGTCTGTATATCAGTCTGCCTGCCATATAGGAGGAAGTAATTTGACTGTCGGGGAATATAAATAACGACGGTGAAATACTATTAAACATCAGTCAGGAAGCGAACGAGAGGAAGTCTAAATAACGAATGTGTTTTTCAGAGAATCATTTTTTGTGACATGCGGCAAACTGCCACAAATCTGGGAAAGCAAATGTAGACTATTTACCTAGAAGAGACGCAAGACTCAAGAAAAGTTTACTGTTAAATCCTTTAGGTTCTATACAAACCAATATAAAATAGTAGGGCCTATGTCTCTGTACATTAAACGCAACTTTGCAGACCGAAATTTTTTCTCACACTTGAACGAGTTATTCGCAAAACATGGATGACTGACAGGAGATGGACTAATCTAAATACGCATTTGACGCCGCAGAGTGAACACTTTTACAGATTAACATTAAACCAGTTTGTCAATTTCCAGCTAAAAGTGTTTATCTCTCTTTCTCTCTCTCTCTCTCCTCTTTGTTCAGTCGATCCTTTGTGATTTCATGAGTTGTGCGCTTGTGTGTGTTGGCGGGGGGGGGGGGGAGTCGGGGGATGTGCGTGCATGAGTGCGTGGGAGCGAGAGCATTTCTATCCTGACGATCCGAAACTTGCTGCAGGTTTGTCCACTTCCTACAGCCAATGTTTCTTCAACAAGTGCGAACACGTGTGTACGACGCGTGTGTACGACACGTGTAAAGCGGTCGAGACGTGTTCACAAGCCCGTGCTTTGCTTCCTTGATAAACGTGAAGAACCTCGTACATCCCAGTTACACTTGGGATACACCGACGTGAAAAGCACACACTAGTAATTAGACAGAGCGACAGACAGAAAGACGGACGGGCGCATGAACGGACTGCTGTAGCTTGCTTTTCGTGCCATAATAACCTTAGCAATAATAATGTTCATGACGGCAAAGACGATGAAAATACTCGTCACAGTCAAGCGTAAATCTGTCTGTTCCGAAGTTCGCTGAATATCCTACACCTCTACATAAATGGGGGGAAAGAGCAAGGAGCGAACCAGTCTATCAACCATCAAGCAAGCCAGCCAGCCAACCAGCCAGCCACCCAAAATCAACAGACAACCAGCAATGGAGTGAGCGAAGCCAGAAAAAAGAAAAGAAATGACTAAACCCAAAAATATATATATATAAATTAAGATAAACTCCTTACTCTTTACAACTTTCAGACATCGGGGCGCGGTCGTCCAACTTGTCGCTAGAAATCACGCCACGGAGGAAGTTTCACAGGCTGTCACAGTTGTAGAAGAAACCGGAAGTGTCACAAAAGTTGTGCAGAACACTCCCGGTGTAACAACGCTGAGACATAACACTGTCACCATCTAAAACTGCACTGCGCCCTGGAAAATACACACACACATAAAGGTTTAGAAAAAGCGTCATTAGCTGCAGATAAATCTATTTCAGGAAAAGGAAAGATTTTCTTTATCTCTAGGGTACATGCCGCTGTGTTAATGTTATCTAAAGACAGAGATATCGTTTACGTCTTGAATGACGACATTTACGGCAGCAGATACGACGATCTGTTACCACGCAACAACTTTAACATTGAAGCTTTCACTGTTTGTGTTATGGAAATCGCAAACTATCGTCAAACGTCCAGGGCTGGCTTGCATGAGCGCTCTTATCTCCTGTTCATACGTAAACCTGTCAGTAAAATATACAGGGTGAAAGGGCCTACCGACCCCTTTTATGATCGGAAGAGAAGCTACAAAATAATGGGCATTCCTATCACCAGTCCACACCGGTGCACCTAAATTATACAGAGTGAACGGGCAATACGGGCGCTTTTATGTCTGGAAGGGCAGATGCGAACAACCCAGCGACGCGAAAAGAGCGCTCGACTCCTATAGATGCCACACATCTGAAGCACACAGGGCATTGACTTTGCAAGAAAAAGATCCCTTCAAAATCATTCTTCAATCCACGCTCGTTATTAGAAGGTCAAAGCTGCTATTGTCTGAAATATTGTTATTTAAATAATTCCAAAACATTTTTGACATTGTGATCATCAATAGGTTATTAACGTTCTCCATCGGAATGTAATAGCGTGGTACTGTTTAGAAATTAGTAGTTGTCCGAAACAGCTTGCCAACAATTGAGTCGCTTTGAGTGATATCTCTCGAGAGAATAATTTCCTCCCACTTTAAAAATTGCCTGACTTCCAAAAGGTCGCTGTCGGACGCTCATTCAAGCTAGAAAACTCAGACCAATTCTTTTATTGAGACAAACTACTCACAGAGTGCCGGTGAAATACAATTTGAAAAAAAAGGCTGTAGATGGTGTACATTAGGAAAAAAACCATCGAAAAAAGATAAAGGAAGACTCTATTTGCGTATCATCCACTCTAGCTACCTATATTTCAAGTCACCACCACACACACAAGCTTCATCTTTGTTTCTCCTCTAGCATTTTTTCCATCGATATTTCCGAGTAGTCGTAATTTGTAGAGGCGTTTATAACGACTTACACGATGCTAAGACTTTATTATAAATTGTTCTCTTACAATTTAGTGTTTCGTTCTTGCCTGTTGGCTACGCAATATAAAAGCAGAAGAGTCACACCACACACGGCCACGCCATGCAGTTTTCTAATGTCCAGCCTGTCACGCAGCTCTGTTTTGTTTTGTTTCGCTTTCTTTCAATAACCTACCCGCAGAAGTTTTCCAGCTGCATTTCGCCTTTTGTTGCTCAGCGTTGGAAATAACACACGATATTTTTAGATGCCACGTTTTTAACGCGTAGAGCTTTTCGAATTCATTTCTGTAAGAATGTCGAAATGAAATGTTTTGTTGTTGGTGATTGTTGCTGTGCAGTGTGGGTCTCTAGCTCTCTCTCTTTCTCTCTCTCTCTCTCTCTCTCTCTCTTTCACTCTGTACATTTGTGGGCGTTGGGGTGGGGAGCATTTAAAGGTACAAGGTAAAGGTTGTCCCATGCCCCTTCTTCAGGGGAGTGGGGGTGTTTGAAACCACACTTTTCTGTGGGCTAGTATTGTGGGGGCGGTCCCCATCTCCTCTGCTTCGAGCTGCCTTATCTCCCCTAAACTATGGGTCAGGTCCCCATTCCCAGCTGGATTAACTGAGGGAAGTGTGGTGCGGGCCACGGGCATCGAACCTGCACCGAGGAGCAGACTGACAAAAATTGATAAAGGGGAATATGGAGGGTAAGGCAGACAAGAACAATTCAGAGGCACAGAAAGTGAGACACCGAATTCCAGAGCAGCAAAAAAAATCGAGAAGGTTAGAAAGAAAGAGATCCAAAATAGCAATTTATCCAGAGTTGTGCGGTGGGTGGGTGGGGTATTTGTTGCTTAACGTCCAGCCGCAAACTATGTGCATCTCAGGACGGTGTTGCTTAGACAAAGTTTACGTGCTGCCACACGTGGGACTGCTGTCGCAACACGGGCCTCAGTCCCACCCAGTCATATTATACTGACACCGGGCCAACCAGTCCTAGTACTGTTCCCTGTAGTGCCAGGCGTCTGGCAGTGCAGCTACTAGATTGCCAATTTTGAAGTCTTAGGTATGACTCGGCGGGGATGCGAGTCACCGACCTCCCGCCTCGGAAGCGGACGCCTTAACCACTAGCCCACCGAGGCGATCCCAGAGTTGAGCGGGTTAATTCTATACGATAAGAAACCAGAACCAAAAAAGATGAACAATCATACCTTTTTTTTCATCCAGTCGGGCTCACTTTGACATTCTATCTCCTTCACAGTCGCAGTGTGATGTACAACCCATCAACTGTACGCCATCGGTTCAAGGTATTATGTACTAATACTTGCGTTTATGGGAAACTCAAACATACAAATCTATCACAATATTTTTTGGCCCAAGAAGTTTAATGTTTTCAAATAAGCATCCTAGTTGCTTTGAATGACGTTATTCTGAAAACAGCATTCGTTCAACAATGCTGACCCAGGGTATAAAAACTGATATCTTCCTGGTCTGCAATAACTTACAGTTCTATACCGCAGTAGTACAAATATTAACACCGGCCGAGGAAGGGCGTTTGAAAATGCTGCACAAAGGTCTACCTAACCAATTACCCTCGCACAAAGGAACGTGCATGCACACTCTAAAAACACACACTTACACACACACATACACGCCCATACACACGGGCACACACACACACACTAGACATACACATATAAGCACGCACTCATACATATACATACACATCAGACTAAATTTATTCCTGAGCAGAGGAATTTTTTTCTGAAAACGCTGTTTTGGCAAACTGGGAATAAGCTTTTCACCCCTGGGACGACTATATGACTTAATTATTACGTAATAACGAGGGACGAATAAGCTGTTCGGTTTCCGTCCATGCGAACTTCAAAGAACTTGTTCATGTCGTGGTGTATATTTTGGAATGAGTAAGCTATTCGGGTTTCTTGTATACAGGGACGGCACTGTGTGTGTGTCTCTCTGTGTGTGTAGTGTGTGTAGTGTGTGTGTGTGTGTGTGTGTGTGTGTGTGTGTGTGTTTGTGTGTGGTGTGTGTGTGTTTGTGTGTCTGTGTGAGTGGTGTGTGTGTGGTGTGGTGTGTCTGTGCGTGTGGTGTGTGTGTGTGTGCTAATTGTTGCTAAAATCTGAGCTTTAAAAGAAAGCGTCTGCCCAGTTAGACTAGAGGTATATACCCAGATGTGACAGTGATAATTCTACCAGGTCTGAACTGCATAGGCACTCACACTGCATACAACATCTCTCTCGTTAGCTACACGTTACGCACGCTACACGGGGGGAGCACATCGCATGACCACTTTCGTGATCGATGCGGCAAATACATCTACACGTCCCATCAAGCCCTCCGGTGCAGCCACAAGCGTTGGTTACATGCGACGTGACCACACATGACCTTATGTCAATGCAGCAGACGACTGCATTTCCAAATTGCCTGTACCATTTAATTTCTAGTGTGTTCACATTTTTTGCAAAGTTCGATTCTACAGCTTTACATCGACAAAGTTTGGGTTACAACTACAAGGGTCTACTGAATGTTACACGTCCTATGCCGTGCTGGGAAGTTCTGTATTTAGTTTTCAACTGGTATACAGTAGCATAAGCTTGTCCTTGAAAAAAACCTTTTATTTAGGGATTAAACAAACGTTCCATCATCTCCGTGTTCAGCAAAAAAGAATTTATAGCTGCCATACGTCTTCAATATGCCCACTATAATCAGCTCTCGGAAACTCCAATAGAAACAGGAAATCCGGGGTTATCAGTTAGCCCAGCTACCTGCAAAACTCCAGTTGAAGCATTATAAAATGATCTTAAAGCTAAGAAAATGTACTCCTACTCCTAGAGTTTGTGGTGAACTCGGTAAGTTCCCCATTGATACTTACATTAAAAGTAGAATGTTGGTGTTTTGGAGGTCTGTCTGTTTGTCTGATGCCCAGACTTAGCTTTCAAGTCTTGCATACAGACTAATGTTTAGACTGCTCACAATTAAAGGGTGTGATTTGGGGTACGTGAATGCAATTAAGACGTTATTACAGAACCTAGGGTTAAATTGGGTTAAAACATGCCTGCGCTAGCAATACATACAACAGTGGTATAAACTATTGATAACAATGAAGTGTATTGGAATTATAAAATGTTCAAAAATAAGTTTTGTGCTGAGAATTACTTGACTTTACTACCTGACAGCTTGGTTGTCCAGTTTGCTAAATTTAGAACTACCAAAAATAATCTGACAGTTACTGTGAATAGATTTGAAGGCATTCCAAGGAACGAACGTTTATGTATTAAATGTACAAGGGATACTGAGGATGAGTACCGCCACATTTTATGGTGTCCTTTTTTTCCATGGGCATTGTAAGAAATATTTCAGTCTATTTTTCCATCATCACGCTAATTCTGTAAAGATTGATGTCTTATTTAATGTTACAACAACAAAAAACAAGAAGAATTTGACAAATTTATTGAAATTTATTGCAGTTTTCAGGAAAAAGCTGATTAACTCTGATAGATGAATTTTAAAATATATATATATAGATAGGCCTTTCTATGCTTTTGATACTGTTCCACCATTGTAACCCTTGAACCCGTCTCTTTTTCTGGTTGTGCCAAATCCGCTCTCCCTTCCTAACATGTCTCCCCCCCCCCCCTTTCTTCTTCCGTACCCCATCTGAGGTCCAGAGATTAATAAATAAATCTTGAAATCAAGTAATGCAGTCCTGTACACCCAGTCACTTCATGTAAAATGTTTCTTAAAAAGCAATGTAAATACAAGGCCCTGCAAGGCTTTATTTGATGCACAACAGGCATAAAACTGCGACATGAAAATGAATAATTAAAAAAAAAACTAATCGTTTGCCGAAAACAGCTGAGGAGACTTAAACGCTATGTACAATAACGTGAAAATGCGGGAACACACGAGAGTACCCCACAGCAACTCCCTTGCTGAAAGTCCCTAAAGTGCAAGGGACTGTGTCAGACTGTCAGACTGCCGAGTCTGTTTAACCAGCTTAGAAGTGATCCCATAAACCTGGTCACTAAACATCAAAATGTACCAACATTTTGCATGGCACTGCATAGCGCGCTACTGGTGCACTGACGCCATGGAACGCGCCGACGTCAGCTAGCTTTTCCACCAATGAAAAAAGGGCGCGTGCGCCTAGATCTGGACGTATTCAGCGTCTTCGTCGAGATGTGACGATCCCGCTGGGTTGTTGGTCGCTGAGTTCTGGGTGTAGCGGCTATCGTCTGTCACCTCGTACTCTTCCTCGAGTCCGTTTTGGCCTGAAAAACACAAAAGCTTCAACTTCTAAGCAAAGGAGTAAATACCCAGACGCGAGGGAAACAATTCATGAAATCAGATCTGCGCGAACCACACAGCTAGTTCAATGTCAAGGAAAATGAAACCAGAAAACCCCTTTGTGTTTATTCCTCGAGCTGCACAAAAATATGTTTTTGTTTTTCTTTAAACAAATGTAATCAGTGTTGCTGAGAACAAACGACTAAAAGTTAAGCTGTCGCTCTCGCTCATATAAAGGAAATGCATCTACACAATTCACGCTTTTCCAATCTCATTTCTTGTTTTTGTGTGCAATTGGCAGTTCCGCCACTCTGCCCCACTAACCCACTCAGCTTCATCAAACCCCGTTTCTCATTCAATTAACCTTGCTGGTCGCACTGGGTTGTCGGCCTTGACTGCACAGTCTTACCGCCAGTTTGGCGAGGTCCTTTGTTCTGACTTCCTCCTTGTAGACCAGTCAATTTGTTTCGCGATATGCCTGTAATAACAGTAACAAGGAAACATTACTTCAGTTACATCATGGCAGGAACAATGAGACAGAGAGCAGAGGGCATTGTCTGTATGTATAAGGTCTACTTGTCACTCCCACTATATATATATACATGAAGTTGCATTTATAATTCAGCCGTTTGATGTTAATGAAATCGTCAGGAAGAACTTGGCTTCACAGCAGCATCACATGATGTCTATTTTATTTTTGTTTGTTTGGGTCAAAAGTGTACAAGTCATAATGAGTGACGATGTTGGAGGGTTGGAATTTCCGTACGTAAAACGTAAGTGGCGATGCTTCCACACGAGATTTTTTTTAACCATAGCAGTCTCCTAGTTCCGTAGCTTTGGGTGTGTGTATTCTCTTCCTCCCCTACAGGAATAGGATTTTTTTTAAAAATAGGCGGGGTCGGTACGTATAGGTGTGGGGAGGGATTAAGCAAAGGGCTGTCAGCACGAGGGTGAGACGTTTACGTAAAATAAAGGAAGTGAAATGTGCAGGCTTGCGCATGCGCGATAAAGATATTATAGGGTGGTAAAATAGGCTCGTCATTCACAAGGGCTAATTGTCTTTCGGGACAGAAGCGGGGTTTGCTTGCAAAGTGTAACTCCGGTCAATTCATTTTTATAACTTGCAGCTCGACACAATTTTTGTAGACAGTGTGCCATGGATTACTTTGACGAAATAAGAGTTTAACAGCAAGCCTAGGGCCAAAAGTGCACAGCACAGGGGGTAAGATTTTTGTAATTAATCTAACCCTACGACTGCATAAACTTAATAAAGACGCACTCATAAGTCTTGAGGACCAAAGACAAAAGTTTTGTTTAAAAACTATTCGTGTGCTATCATCCGTTAAACGACGTGAAATCCTCTGTGCAGAACACAGCGATTTAAGGCCTTTCTTAATCGGAAAAAAGTGCGTCCAACTTTCCCAAACAGGGTGGGGATACACGGGCAGACATCGTCTGTCAATACCTAACGATGCACGTGACACACACAATGCCAGCGGGTCTTACAAGCGCTCTCGTGACCAGACGGACAGATACAAACGCTCATGCAAACCAGACATATCCACATCAAGGCCAAGTGAGGCGACGTGTGACGCACATTATTCCATATTAACCCTTTAGGGGATTTCTCGGGACACAGCTTGTCAAATGCTTGTTTACGTAACAACAGTTATTTATAGTTGAATGAGATTGTTGTTTAAACTTCGACAAATAAGTGACAAAGTTTGTCCGGTTAGAAAAAACCGCTAAATCTGCTCGCGCTGTGCTTAAAAACTGTCCCAATAGTAGCGAAACATAATTATAATGACTAGAAGTCCCTTACTAACGTAATCTAAGTAGGTTGACATGTTCTGCTTAAATCGGATGTTGACTCAAGGGACGAAACAGACTTATGGTCTAAATCAGAGACTCAAAACTGACGCCTAAAGTCAGTAACTACACCCATTATATACATATATAAACAAGTGACTGCCGCTTGGAGGAAAGTCCAAATTAAATTTAAAACAAGGAAACTGGACCAAGCTGGAAAAGGACAAAGACGAAGACAATCATCAGGACGACACAAAAACGACGAAAAAACGAAAAGCAAAAGATTTAGCTGCAGTAGATGTGGCGGGCGCGTGGCCTGCATAGCAGGAGAATGACCAAGGGACAGTGAGTAAGAAGGGTTAAAGAAACACCCATTATAGCCAAAGACTTACATCTACAACAGCAATAAATCTGAAACCCAGAGGAACGCAAATGATTTCGAAATATGACGAAAGCTGCTGTAACGATTGCAACAGCCATATACCCAGCTGTAATCGCACCAGCGCCAACTCCCATTCCCCTCAGATAACCGTCGTCTGCAGAGTTGCCCTCATCAGTACCTGCCACACAGATTGTACATCGATTATCGCTAAATGCAGCCCAGTCCAGTTAACACAAGAAATCAATTAACACAACTTCATTCTAAATTCTGTTCAAATGACTGTGATAAATGTGATTTATATGTATATGTAATAAAGAACAAATGAGGACAGAGCGCTATAAATCATCAAATGACAACCCCAACAAAGTACTGGTAGCGCTCAACACAACCGTATGCTGACGCAAGCAACCAAGGGAGCCTACCGTACCGTGGAAGATCTGCCACGTTCCTTACTTTCGACTCTCTCTTTGCTACGTGTTTGGGTACGGTAGGCTCCCTTGATTGCTTGCGTCAGCATACGGTTGTGTTGAGCGCTGGCAGTACTTTGTTGGGGTTGTCATTATATGTATATGGCTTAAAAGCCCCCTGGGGCTTTAAAATCGCAGGTTCGTTGTTAAAGACAAATAAAGTCAAAAGTGCTGTTTATAAAATTCCCGACCAGCATGATCTTATCTGATCCCATTTTACTCTATTTGTTTTACACTAATTACACGTAAAAAGTGTTAAAGCAGGTGCTAAGTATGTGCTGCGTGTGTAAATAGTACATACGATGTGTGCTGCATGTGTTCTAAGTGTTCTTTGCATGCCCTCTACTTAAATGAACATTTGCTGCTGCCAGACATTTGGAACATTATCAAAACACCATTTATACATTTTCCACCCACCTGAACACCTTCGATAACACAGACCAGAAAACATGTTTAAATAAAGCATCCTAGATCGATGTAAAATGCGTTCATTTCGGTAAAAAAAAGTGTCCTGACTTTAACAATTTTTTTTTTTTACAGTGTTGGTTACATGAAAATCAGATAACACGAGCACTTTGTTCTTGTCCTCTAAATATCTTGTTAAGCAGAAGGCATTGTACTCATCCCTCTGTCTTTGTCTCTCTCTCTCTCTCTTGCAACTTAATCTTCGCCAATAATGCATCCAATCTTACTCTTTTTAAATTGTATCGTCTGTCTTATTTTTTCATTTGCTATATTTCTGACATTCATTTTGTGATTGTGACTGGTATCAACACGCTGAAACCCATTTTCTCCTTTCCTTTAAACGTCTCCATGCATAAAAATATTCATGGGAACAAAGGCTCCGTGGCCACTATTGGAAATGAGTCATAGGCAACCTAGTTCAAGTGTACCTAAAACTTTCACTGACCACGCAAGAAAAACCAGGCATCTCTGAGCAATCAGTTAGAGCATTATCGGTTTTATCGTCACGGGTTACGCCTTCCCTGTGCTCAGAAAGGTGTGGGGGGGGAGGGTGTTGTCAAATTCTTGACATCAGTCCCTGCAGAACACTCACCTTGCTCGATTTTCACATTGACAGCTACCCAGCCAAGCTGATTCCGCAAGATAACCCTGTAAACAGCCACGGTTTTGGATGAGAGGCTGATGTAGTTTATGTACAATGTGCATACAGACAGATATGGTCGGGTTTCCGTAGGACTGCAGGTGACATTCATATCTGACTCGTTGCTGTAGGAGATGAACTTGACGGATTCGAGGTCAAGGATGGTCAGGTTATGCAGCTGCGGCGGAGGAAAAGCGATGACGTCAAAGGTGTGCTTCGCCGGATGCCCTGTGAACTTGACCCTGAGGAGGTTGGTGGAGTTGTCAGGTATCCGAGGGCTGCCTGTCGGACCATGCAAAATTCGTTTTTGAAAAATAATGCGTTTATGCAAAAAGAAAGACGCGCGTACATTTCGCGCAAATGCCGTAGATCAGTAAGTACACGAAATACATGTGCAAACACATTTTCTTGCCGTGAACGAAGACAGGTGTGCTACCAGAACAGCTAACACAAACTAGTGTAGGTTCTCTTGCACCGGATCAGAAATATTTTGGTGCTGCATACTGCCAGAGCAAGGGGTTGGCCGAGAAGTTAGAGCAGTGGCTTCCAAAACCGAAAGCGTTGGTTCGATACCCGTGAGCACACACACACGCACACACACACGCACACACACACGCACACACACACGCACACACACACGCACACACACACGCACACACACACGCACACACACACGCACACACACACTTTCCCAGTTAACCTAGCTGCGAATGGGTAACTGACCCCATGGTTCAGTGAAAATAAGGCAGCGAGTGAGAGAAGATGCTCACGATTCAGGCCCACAGAAAAGTGTGAGGTTTCACACACCCACTCCTCCACGAAATAAATGGGGGGAGGGGGAATGTAACGGGACAGCCTTTACCTCTTGTATATTAGGAAACTGGCACAAAGACATTTAAAATGCTTGTGCGTCATAGCAGTATGCGTTCCACTCCCGTTGAAGCAAATCTAACATAACGAATTTTATCATCCGGAAGACTGACAGCATTATCATCCAACTAAGCAATGTTTTAAGGCCGATAAAAAATCTACTACGATAATGAGATTAACGTAACTCACATTGCACCGCTAGAGAGGCCTCAGATCTCATATCACCAGCCTCGATTCCGTTTGTGGCGCCACAGTAATAGCTGCCCGTGTCTTGACAAGAAACGGTAATGTTGAAAGAAACAGACGACAACCCGCTTGTCAAGACTCCCAGGCTGTTTCCCACTGTTACTTCAGGTGTGGGTGCGCCATTGGACTTGCAATCGAAGACCACGTGATCAAACTCCTTGACCGTGTTCTTTGGTGAATTCAGTATTTTGAAAATCGGTTTTGATGGAGGAGCCGGAGCTATTGAAAATAGTATTTATTATAAAATATAATTAAAATCTTGCCACTTCTCACACTCTGTTTAAAAATTAAATTCCATTGATTAAATATAAACAAATGTGATAAGAAATTTTGTCAAAAGCGATATAAGATAGTTTTGCAATATACAACCCATCTCCCCCTATTTACAACATCACCGCATGATAAGAACATCGTAAGTATATGCAGGATTTTTTTAAAGTAGAAATTACACTTTTCATCTCACAATTATGCAATCCATATACATCAAAAATTTGTTAGAATTTTTAGAAATATCTTTAATATTTGCACCATGCAGTCTTTCTATCAATTATTATGATAGCAATTTTCTTTGTACAACACAGCTACCATATAAAAGCACCAGTAACACACAACACATAATCAAAATCTACTCTCATTGGCTGTGTGTTACGTGCATACTCACATACGATGTGGAAGTTACACTTGGCAGTCTCGCCATTCTCTAGAGTAGTGCACGAGACAAACCCAGGCGGCAGTTTCGAAGAAGCGTTGATAATGAGAATGCTGCTGTCGTGAGAGGTTCGACGCGCCACGATTAATGACCCCAAAAGAGTCGCGCTGCACAAACCGTCATCTGACAAGGGAGGCCAATGGCACTCTCCGACCAAATGGCCCGTCTCTCCAGCCTTTCCAAATCTCCAAGTGACGGTGGCATTGTTCTTGATGCCAATGCAGCTGATGTTGTTCAGGTGGCCAGAGGCCAACTGAAAGTTGTCACACGGCTGCAGGGTCAAGGCTGAAGAATCAGAAAGGAAACAGAAAGACCAGTAAGTGTTGCAAGATTTTAGACCACTCCTCCCCCCACCCCCAAAAAAAGAATCGATTTTCATTCAACACTCGAGGTAGCTTTTCAATGATTGCTTCGCCCTGGACCATTTGCAAATGCTGTATTTACATTTTGTAGACATATGATTAGCAGATCACAGCAAAAATTGTATGGTGTGACAAACTTTAGCAACATTACAAGCGATCTCCAATGCCAAGCTGAGAACACACACACACATGATATATTAGAAACAGCTGGGTTAAAAGTATGTGTCCAAAATCCTCATATCCTTGTGAACTTTATTTTAAATAAAGTTTGTTAAACTTCTTTGCCATTGTTGAAAATTGTTTTTAGCGGACATGTGACACAACAGTTTATTTCGGAGGCATATTGCTTTGACATTTTGATCACACCCGCTCAGGGCAGGTAATGATAACAAGTGAAAATAACTCAGCGCCCACCCTAACGCGCTGCGTTGGATTGCCTCCCTTACCATCACTGCTTTTACTCCTACGAAAAAAGCAAAGGAAATTGCAACACGTAAAGCTGTACAGGATCAAATTACGTGATTCCATTTTCTTGTGCAACCCGAGGCTTAGCCATTAAAACCATCGGAGTATTTTACGTTTAATGTGGATCTCAATCTGAGAGCGGGCTCAGAAAGCAAAAATAAAGAAAATGTCTTGCGAACTGCAGGTCGCAGCGCTCAATCGATTACAGTAAAACCTCGCTATTAAGACTTTTTGAAAATCCACCAAAATCAGGTCTTAACTGGGAGGGGTCTTAGTAGGGAGTGAAAATAACGTAACCCAGCATGCAAAAATTTCAGTCTTATCTAAAAGGGAGTTGGAATAGGGAAGGTCTTAATAAGGTGGTTTTACTGTACAAAGAAGCACGAAAATCATATAATATTTATACAACGGATTTCACAAGTGGGACTTAACGATTAGGGGTGCAATGGAGGTGGGAGTGGACAGGTGGTCATGATAGTGTTGGAGGGGGGGGGGGAAAGGAGCATGCGCGCGCTTGTGTGTACGTCCATGCGTGGGTGATTGAGTGATTGGATGCGCATGCATATGGGTGTGCGACATACGTGCGTCTGCAAGACATTATTATTCTTAAATAACTCGTGATCAAAGGTTGACGCTAGTTACGGGCTAGTGATGACCAATAATTATAATGCATTCGACTGCGTCCACATTTTGGAATCCTCAGAAAGGGTAAAATATTTCCCTGTCTTTTTGTTTCTTTCTTTCCTTCGTTCTTTCTTCTTTCTCTAATAATAAATAATAAATGTAGATTTTTTTAACGCACGAGAACACATTTCATGCACACTTCGCGCGGACGAGGCACACAGACACTCTAGTGAAAACAATGAACACACACACACACACACACACACACACACACACACACACACAGAGGGAAAGATGAACGCAACACTGACCAACAGGTTGGTATACAGATCGTCGGTCATTCACAGGTGGGTAGAAAAGTATCATAAGAGAGGACGGACAGAGAAAGTTGTAAGTTAATCCAGACAGGCAGTCGCGACATCAGTCAAGGTACTTGCTGAAAAGAAAAGTTTTCAAGTTTCGTTTGAAAGTCTGTAGTGATGGGGAGTGGCGAATGTTGTGGGGAAGTGAGTTCCATTGGGTGGATGCCGAGAAGGTGAACATGCGCTGTCCGTATGTTTTTGTCTCTCCATCCACCCACCCATTATCTATCCACCGTGTGTACATGAGTGGGTGCGTGCGTGCGTGTGTGTGTGTGTGAGAAAGAGAGAGAATCTAGAGGTGGATGTATTTTTAAGTGAACATATGTCCTTGTATATATATTTATATATATGCCCGTGTTATAATTTTTGCGGCTCGCTGCTCCAACCAATCAAGAGTAAGCGCGACTTTGCTGTCTTCTGTGCGGTCAAGGCGCAGAGGAGCGATCGAGTGAGGTGGCCGGGCGAGAGGCGGGGGTGACCCGCCCCTTTCCCCTCTGTGACCCCATCACCCAGAACAGGTGGCCGGGCGAGAGGTAGGGATAGCCTTCTCCACCCCCGGGCTGAACCCACCACCCCCAACAGCTACTGTGACATGTGAGCCACCGTCTGATGAACGTTTAGTTCGCATACACATCCTCACAATCCAGACGATACTTCAGTATGTCTGAGAACAAGGAAGGAGAACATCTACTGAAGCTAAGTCTTTTTCTTCTGTTTTCGTTTTTTCGTCGTTTTTGTGTCGTCCTGATGAAGGGGTAGTGCCCCGAAACATGTAGATTGTCTTTGTCTTTGTCTTTGTCATGTCTTAGCTTGGTCCAGTTCCCTTGTTTTAAATTTAAGATAGATTTTACTCCAAGCGGCAGTCACCTGTTTTTCTTGAACAAGGAAGTTACAACACCGCAAACCAGTAGAATACATTTCACCGGACGGATATATTTGAAGGCGATACTCGAAAAGTGCCCAGATTTTTTAACGCTCCTATACGTATTCGTATCTGCATTGAGTTTTAGATCTGCACACCATAATATTTTAAACCCTTTTCAAGTAATATTATTTCTTGTCTAAATTACATTTTCTAAGAGGGACTTATTCAGAAAGCGAACATGCTTCAAGGCCAGACGATAATTTCAAACATTGTTCAGCCATTATTGTCTCTTGTCTTAATTACATTCTCTAAGAGGAACCATTTTCAAAAAGCTAATGTGCTTTGAAAGCCAGAGGATTTTCTGACGGGCATTGAGCATTCTTGAGCAAAACTATCTATCTGAGGAAGCTATGGGCAAAAATATGGTTATCTAATCAAAGGGCTGAGAGAAGGCGCATTTTCATAATGCTGATACGTGAAGCTGCCATGCTTTCTGAGGTGATTCCTGCATAGCGGCTGGTCTCATTCCTTTTCCTTCCCATCAAAATACACACATACATTATTTTCCGGTGACGACGTGCGATGAGAAACCTTCCGCTTGTTTGATGATGTCGTTTCC
>SMGT01010975.1:15746-31782 GCA_004794575.1 Lanistes nyassanus
GCAGTGAGACGGTTGTACAGTCAATCTCCTGGGTGCACATAACATCTTACATACATCACCTCAATGTCCGCATTAAACAATTGTTTACTCACAGTAATTCTTTGGTATAATCTCGTGTAACTGTTATTAGTTTCACTAGATCAGACAGTCTGCTGTGTACCTAAACCTTGACACCGCCTGACTGCCTACCTTGGTCAGACAACTTTGCAGCAAGGGCGATAAATCTGGTGAAACGTGAGGATGTCATTGAGGGGACCTGATCGCACGTTGGTCTTGCGCGAGGGCGGATCAGGCACAAGTAGAGTTCTACCTGTCGATGGCGACCTGTGCTCACGAGGTTTCTGATCAGGTCAACTTCCAAAGGTCAGACGGGACTGAACCATCTTTTTACCTGCACCACGCGAAGCCGGGGATCCCGCCTGTTATCTTGGCCTTGACTTCTGTCAGGTTACTAGGATTTTTCCTCTGGAGTGACGTCGCCTTCTTTGGAGGAAAAGCTGACTGGCGGTGACTCGATGACGTCAAATAAGCTTCTGACCGCCGATTGGCTAGCAGAACGATTCCCCTCGGAATGCTGACGTCACCTGTTCGATCGAAGTGGTGATTGGCTGCGGATAGTGGCGTCAGAGGTGCTTCCCTCAAGTGACTGGCTTGTGTGTGTGTTGATTTGGGAGGGAAAGTGCTTCAACCTCACTGTGATTTCGCACTATCGGTGGGGGGGGGGAGGCGGGGGAGTGTGGACGTGGGAAGGAAGAGCGGAGGGAAGGGGACTGTGGTGTTGTGTTCTGCACTGGTGGTGGTCACGTGAAGTCCGTCTTGTTGGTCGCTTGCTCTACAATTTACTTTGGTCGTATAGTTTACTTGGTGTTATTTTAGTGGTTTAGACCCTCTTTTTAACTTTGTGTTGTTTAGATATATCTAACGTCTGGATGGGCGTTTACTACCTGGGATGTCCGTTCAATTATGTATTGTTTTATCTTTTTTGGAGGGCTTAGAGATGATTTTAGATTCAGGTCAAGGCTAAGACGGTGTATAGCATTCTTAAGTCGATCCCTTTCCTGGCTGTTTAGGCCACACTCTAGCAGGACATGTGGTGGGCTGAGTCTGTCCCCACAACTACAGGTCACCGGGTCTTTACGACTCAGATGGTATTCTCCACTTGGTCTTAGTCTGGCTACTCTGCTTTGGTTGGATCTGTTGGAACGGAACAGTAAGAGCCCGTTACTCCGTAGATCTTCTATTTCTCACCTGGTGCATTTGGCCTCCTTTTTATACTTTTCACCTACCGTATTTTTATAGCAGGTATTTTTCTCTCTTCGGCTGAAATGGGTACGTTTATCTGGATGACGTTTGTGGTTGGATTGTCTTTTATTGCTAGCTTAGCCAATCTATCAGCTTCCTCGTTTCCTTTGATTCCTATATGTGATGGCCCCCAGAGAAAGTTTAATTCCTGTTATGAAGCTTATTTGGGCAGTACGTAGTGCTTTGAGTTCTGCAGTGAATATGGATCTGTGGCTGAGAACCTCGGCTGCAACCCTTGTGTCGTTGGGTACATAAACTCCTGCTCCTGTCGTGTAAATGGTCGGGTCATGAGACCCGGCTGTATATATCTGAGACTGGTATTTGAGTGTTGAGTGTTGAGTTCCTGTCCGAATTCTTTTAATGTTTTGATGAAGTGAGTTTCTTTATTATATTTTGTGAGGCTTGTGTCCATCTGTGGTGGGTGTAGTCGATGGGCACACACAATGTCAGGCAGTGACAACATGGATCTTATCTTGTAGCAAGTCCACCACCAGTCTCGCGGCTGTAGAAAATGTTTCTTTGGCAATTTCAGGAATCCCATAGAATCCCATAGAATCCCAACAAAGGCAAGTTTTCGTCTTGTACATAGGTTTATTTGGGGCCGCTACCCGACGGCTAGGGTCGCTCTGAGAGCCTGCCCGTTCCGATCTGCTCGCTCGTGCTCTGCCTACATGGTTCGTCTCCCCATTGCACTCTGCCCTTCATCTCTCGCTTTGCCCGGTCCGTACCCCACTTTTATCGGGTAGGGCGCGAACCGCAACGGGGCCACTGTCCGGGCCAGCACCAGCAAGCCGGCGTACGTGCAGCGGATGTCAAAATTTGTGTTTCTTACACGCACAAGACTTAAGATTAAAAATACAAAGACTATATGCACACGAACATGAAAATATGCGATAAATAGAGTGCGCTCTGCTCTTCCTGTTAGTGTTAAGGAAAGTTAAGTAGAGTGAGAAGGAAATAAAGATAATTACTTTAAAAGGCAGTTAAACTAGCTAATGTGAATAGATAAAGATCAGAAATATGCCTACAAACTAACCTGATCTATTAAGACGTTGGGTGAGTTTAATATCTACTGAAAGAATATATCGAGTAGAATCCTAATATGTTAGTTGTTAGTATCTGCAACTATCCTAGAAGGATATAGAAACGTTTAAAGAGAGTGAGCCTAGCACAGCACGCCGTAAGATGACACAGTGCCTCACAGCCACGGTTCGCTGGGCACCGCTCGACCTGGGTACTCGACCTGGGTACCCGACCTGGGTACCCGGCGACGCTGTGGCTGTGAGCGTGATGGCTGCCCCCATCACAATTGTATGGAGGGTACAGTTATTTTTCCGTTGTATGGAGGGTACAGTTATTCCAGTGTATGAAGGGTACAGTTATTTTTCCAGTGTCTGGATGGTAAAGTTATTCTAGTGAATGGGGAGGGTACAGTTTATCCAGTGTATGGAGGGTACATTTATTCTAGTGTATGAGGGTACAGTTATTCCAGTGTATGGAGGGTACAAGTATTGTAGTGTATGAAGTGTACAGTTATTCCAGTGTGTGGAAGGTACGGTTATTCTAATGTGTGGATTTTTTTGTATTTATATACGTAATAAACATATTCTTGTGGATATTACTTTTGTATTGATGTACGATAATAAGGATATTTTGTGGTATTCTGTGTTTATGTACGATAATAAAGAAATTCTTGTGAGTATAGCATTTCTGTATTTATGTAAGATAAAAAGATATTTTTGTGAGTAGCACTTCTGTATTTTGTACGGTTTAGAAAATTAAGCTATTCTTGTGAGTGGTACTACTGTATTTATGTATGATAATAAAGATATTCTTGTGGGTAGTACTTCCGTATTTATGTACAAGAAAGATATTCTTGTGATTATTACTTGTGTATTTATGTACCATAATATTCTTGTGAGTAGTACTTTTGTATTTATGTACGAAAGTACGTATATTCTTGTGTGCAGACGAAAGTGTTTCACTATACGAGTGAATGAGTTTGCTTAAGTTGATAGCTGAGTTTTAGTTCGGCTTATGCCTTTATACATTTGTAGCTGTGTGTCGCGCCTTGTTGAAACATGTTTTTTCACGAGTTCACATATGTACAGTACTGTTGTATTATCATAGTAGGGGTACTTGTGTCTTTGTCAAAAAAACGTCAATACGGTGTGATTGTTCCAACATGTATGCCTATATATTCGTTGACAAGCGTGTTTCTTAGACTAAATTTTACCAAGGGATAAACGACAATAAAGAACTTATTTACACTTTATTTACCACAAGCAGTGTTCACGTTTCTTTTCTTTCCAAGGGTTATTCCGCTGTAAAATCACTGTAACAGAATAAGTTTGTTCCCGCTTTCACCTCTTTATTATGTAGGCCTATAGTAATAATTGGAGCATGTGGAAGGTCCATAACACCAAAATGAATTGTTTAGGCGATTTCAGAAACCGATAACTTTAATGGGGTCTTCAAAACGATTTCTGGCATTGAATTTTGTGTGAAAGATAAATTTGATCAAGCACTCAGGGTTGGTCATTTTGACCGTGTCTACAGCTCTGGCTCCTAACCTTCAGCCAGTAAACGGTCATTTTTGGAGACACGCGGTCCGAAGGGGCAAAGTTTAGGGTTAGTTAACTCTAACACTGACGGTGCAAAGGTCTTTCTGCAGAATGTGTCAGATGATTGTTGTTTTGTGTGTGTGTGTGTGTGCGTGCGCGCGCGCGCGCGTGTGTGTGTGTTATTGCGCGTGCGTGTGTGTGTGTTATTGCGCGTGCGTGTGTGCATGCGACTGAAAGAGAGAGAGAGAATGAATGTGGCTGCATGAATGGAGCATGTTTTATTGTCTGTATATATGCGAACTGTTAGGTTTGCCTTTCAGATACTGTAACCATGATTTGTCAAGAATCGAAACGTTGCTTTTCTCAGAAATGTAACATTGTATAATTTGTGCTGATAAAATATTGTATTATAGCTAATAAACAAGGTATTGTTGTATTGCTTTGTTGTATTGCTTTGTTGTATTGCATTGTGGTATTGTTTTATTGTATTGTATTCTAACACGCATTTTGTACTCTACTTTCTCGTGTTTATCCAGTCAAAGTCGCTGTTGGTTATTTTCTTGTCGTTTGTGAATCCGTATCATTTTCAGCTTCTACACAGTGCTTTAATACCACGTCACGTAGTTTCCTTGTTCAAAGAGTGCACAGTTTCTACCACAAGGAAGAGTTTCGACATGATAAGCCCGGTCCGGAAGTCACAGTACGCGAAAAAAATGTGTCAGTGACCCTGTTTGATAGCATATAATGTCCAGTCCACACAGCCTACCTGTCGAATGACAACTGTACATTATACTAACGCAGCTGGTAAAAAAAAGATGAAATATTTTGTGCAGATACAGTTTTCGCTAAAATGTTGGGGATAGGTCTGGGGATGAAAGGTGGGGAAGGGGTTCTTCCTGGGTTTGGGTCGGTTAAAACCCAGTAACTCTCTGCTGCAGTCCGTTAGATTTGACATGTTAACCTGTGACTTCAATAAAGTATCGTTTTCTGTGTCAGCACTCGGGAAATGAGTTATTCATTACCCAAACCAAACAGCAGCCAGTGGCATATTCTCTCTCTCTCTCTCTCTCTCTGAAACGCTTGAGCATGTTACATATGTGATTAAAAATAATATATACAAGATCCATTAAAACACGTTATATTGCACACCGTAATTAGCTCCGGAGGTAAAGGCAGGTGCACAACAATAAATGTGAATTTCTCGCCATAAATAATGCCAAGGATAGCGTGTTGTATTAAGAGAGATCCATGATAATGATTCGGAGAATACCGCTGAGAAATGCACCAAATGAATTTGCAGGACAAAATCCCGATTGCATAAAGTATCCGGGTACCTCAGTCAAGTCCAACTCAAACCCTAACCCTACCTCAGCCAACCCAAACCCTAATTCTAACTAGTGACTTAATTAAAGCACATGATTTAATTTCAGTCAGAGCGAAATCTAGACCATTGGCTTTATAGTGAGCACATCAAAACCTCAATCAAACCTAGCTACAAACTGCTGACTTTGAAAGCCAATGAATGCCTCTCAGCTGAATGTCGTCTAATAACCTACACAGCACAGAATTAGATTTAACATCCCATGCAGAGGGTATTCACTCAGTTTATGAAGGGAAAGAGCTTGAGGACTTTCCACCTTTCTTACATTTGCAATACATTTGTGACTTGAAGTATCAAACACGAAGATGTTAAGTTTAGATTCGACAAATGTTCATTTCATTATTTTAAGAAGCGACTATCAACATCAAAACAGGTATACTACAAGAAAAGATTATTAGAATATTTTAATAAACCTAATTACCCCGGCCAGAAGCCCTTACCTCAGTTCTGTGTCACCTCGTCCTTATATGTAAAATTACCAAAGTGTGTCCTAGATCGCAGAAACTAGCCACGGGTGTACATAAAGACAGTGTATGCGGCATTTGTCAACAAAGGCGTTTAGACTTTCAGATAGCAGTCTTTCCCGTCAGACCATAAAATTACTTTGCATACTTCGAGAGCCCTGCCGCCAGTTTTGTCATACCGTCGTCAGCCTTTCAATTAACCAGTTACCCCTGGGAGTGTGCCTCCTCTTTCGTTCTTTGCTGCCAAAGGAGAGCCCACAGCTAACATTAGATTAATACAAACATACTCACTCAATGCTAGTTCTCACCACTTGAGAATTTTATTTTGACCTTAACGCGTCGTCCTTACGCTCGCTCCGCACGACCACCGTTAGTGACAGCATATGTGCAGGTGGAAACTATTCTCACTGTATAACAACTATTATATGCTAGTCTCTCAGCACACACTGGCATGAGCTCCCATCCACCTACAATCTCCCCACGTCACAAAGAATAACAAGACTCCGTAATACAGTGAAAGAAAAAGAGAATATTATTTACAGATATTTTTGACTCCCCGGCTTTCTTTCTGGTTAACTAACATGTGTTTCCTTTCACCACTTGCTCTATTATCGTAACAATGAAGACACATATACCTGTTTCACTGCACACACACCATGACCACGTGTAGAACACACAACACTTTCACCTGGTAGTTTGTACTGTTCATACGACGTAAAGAAATCTGTTCTTGATATGGGGCGCCCCTCTCTGTTATCCTGAAAGAATGACGTCAGAAAGTCCTCTTGGCTGCTGGCTAAAACCAGACTCGTATCGCCGATCTCACCTCGTGTCCTATGCCTCTGGACAAAACTTTCTGAGAGACACAAGCACTCTCCTTGATGTCACAACAGCCACCACAATGTGCGCCATTTCTCAGTCGTTCTTCGACCTCTGAACTCTCTCCCTAGAGCTCAGTTGCCGGCAGCCTTTCTTTAAGGCTGAATCTTTGCCTCTACTTTAGACGGTTGTCTGTCCGCGGTCCCTCGATCTCCCTCCTTTACGTTCTGTAGTTCGCCTTCTCGCCCGGTTAGCGCAGAAATTTCCCACAGCAGAGGAACACGTGCAAGAGTCACACACCAGTCTTGGGGGAACACCACAATTCTCCCGAATAGTACATTGCGCTAGGCAACTGGTCTACTCAAGACAGGTACTGTTGATACTAGACTTCACTAAAGTCCAGTAGAACGGGACACCTTGATTCTGCAGCAAGACTGAACCTATCAGCCTTCAGCAGACTTTTACCACAAGACACGTACGTCTCTTCACAGCAGATCTCCAGTAGAAGGTTTGGCCAAAGATACCTCTCGCAGAAGTATTGGCGAAAAGATTACTTGGGGTTCTAAACCAGTCCTTTTATTTTAAACTTTGCATTCGTACATCCTTGCATTTACGTACACATGGTCATCGAGACAGTTACATCAACCAATCAGGACAGAGACAGCAGAAACCACACCCCGTGTTAACTATAAGAACACGCCCCTACATGGACACCTGGAGTTACTCCGTCCCCTGGCAGGTCACACTCATTAACTAACCCACACCTGGCCAACCTGACACCTGTTCTAGAGCAAAGGTCCAGTCCCAGCCATGTCCCCCAGCGTCAGTAACACCTTGCCCCTTGCTCTGGGGTCAGCACCCTGATTAAAAGTGTGAACAGGAACCTAACCTGACCTGGTGATGACGTGAGCGGCTAAATAGCGGCTTGAACAAGGGGATGAAGTTAGTTGCGGCAGGAGGTTACCGGATGGGTCTCACCTAGGATCTAGGGTGCAATCTCTTTGACCCATCAGATTCCAACTCGTGACACTAGTCGTGGGCTAAAATTACACTGGACAACATAGGCTGATAAAAGTGATAAAGAAACGCTGTGAACCCTTATGTCGGATGACAGTGTCCGCGAAAAAGAACTATCCACTCTAAATCATCTTTGGTTTCTGACTAGTTATGGGCCCTGAGTACAAAGGCTAGCAACTATCAAAAGATTCACACTCTAGCCCTGAGAACAAAGGCTGTCAAGTCTGCCATCAGGTACAAACTCTAGAGTTATATTGGCTTATATGTTTGGTCTTTCACCCCGTCATCCATTAAGTCTTTATCACGACAAGTATCCGCCCTTATAAACTGGTGCGATATTCAGAGGACATACGTGTTCATCGAGTACCTATGTCAAGTACACGAACTTCTAGAGAGTTAGTTGTTTATTTTTATAAACTTCTAGAGAGTCAGGTCTTATTTTTATAAACTTCTAGAGAGTTGGGTCGTTATTTTTATAAACTTCTAGAGAGTTAGGCCGCCAAATACACACATTTCTAGAGTTAGGACGTCATGTACATTTACTTTTAGAGAGTTATGTCATCTCCAAGTAGACGGTGTTTTAAAAACAAGTATGGTTAAAAAATGGTTAAAAACAATTATGGTTAAAAAAAGTATGGTATGGTTACAAACAAGTATGGTTAAAAACAAGTATGGGTTACTGCTGCCTATAACTGAATGACTGTAAAGGTGGTTAAAATTAAAAGTTTCAAGAAAGATGTGTTGAATTGTCTCAATGCTCGTCTGTCTCAAGTACAATAACGTTAAAATGGGATTTTTTGTTTTGCTAATTTAGCATATATCGATTAAAAATTCGCATCTGTCAAAAGAAAGAAAAGCAAGGGGGAGGAAAAGAAATAAAAGGATAGGGAAATGAATAGAAAAAGAAAGAACGAACGAAAGAAAGAATGAATAAATGAAAAAGACAGAAGGAAGGGATGGAAGGAAGAAAGAAAATAAAGAGAAGGGGAAAAGGAAATTTTCTTGTATGTTGTACGAGAGAAGGAAAATGCACAGCACATCATCCGGTCAGCCCAGGTGCTGGCCATTTATTGAACACAACACTAACCCGGGTGGCCATTTATTGAACTTATACTAATGCTGGTGGCCATTTATTGGTCACAACACTAACCCGGGTGGCCATTTATTGAACTTATACTAATGCTGGTGGCCATTTATTGAACACCAACACTAATCCTAAAGCTGGGGGCCCATTTATTGAACGCTAACCCTAATCATAACCCTGGTGGCCGTTTATTGAATGCTGATCCTAACGTTGGTGGCATGGAGATATTAAACGTTAAAAGTTTGACGATAACTGCCACCGACAAAAGTGTTAGCTTTTCTGCACATGTAGTCTTTTCTATTAAAAAAGCACAAAAACAATGTCAACCGCCTGGGAAGAATGATGAGAGTAAAAACAAACAAATGTCAAGTAGATAGAGGGAAACGACTTCAACGAAAACATGATGTGTTTCAGGTAATGAACTAGCCTTCAGACACAGCGGACCAGGGGCTGGGGAGAGGGTAACAAAATCTTGAGCTATAATGCCAGCCCCGCATAGCAGCTGGGCCTTCTCTTGCATTGATTGGCTTGTCCATGTCTAGGTGTCCGAGGTCTGCATGCAAGTGAAAACCATCTGTCTTGCACCTAAACCACACCTGTTGTCAATAAACATTCTGGTCAGGGGGATTCTTGAAACTTATGTCTTGAATCTGTCAACTTTGATGACCACACGCTTACTTGTCATTGAAAACACAGATTTGTAAGCTCCCAGTTCTACATCACGTCTCCAGCAGTCTGTGGTCTGACGTCAGCTAGGAGTAACGTTCCTTGATGGACTGGCGGCACTCTCGCCGTTGTTGTGGGGGCCTTTTTTTGCACTTGTTCATATTTTTGTGATATTGTTCTTTGTACACGCAACACTTTTCAAAGTACTTGGGAAATGCTGTCGAACATTTGCCAATTTTTTCGGACAGTCTTGCCGATATTTTGGACGGCTTAATATTTTTAGATCTGTTGTACTTGAACTTTGCACGCTGTAGATCGCTAAATTTTCGCACAACTTCTAGGACCTGGATGTTGCAAGGGATGTTTCTGAGGGCGACTTTATAGCCAATTCTGCAGCAGCGTTTTGGAGCCGCTTTGAAGGAATTTCTGACAGTCTGCACCTCGCTTGCGTTGATTTTAGCTTTATCCCGATAGTTTCTCAAGATAGCTGCGTCTACTGTAACAGACAAAAAAACCGCTTTCATTATTAAAAGAAATGTTAAAAAAGAGAGAGAGAAAAAACACTCTAGACTATTTTTCTGTGAGACACCAAAAACACAAAATTTTTTATCAAAACAGAATGACCACAAGTTGAAAATTGCAACAAAAGAAAGTTTCAGAAGAAAGAAATACAATCTACACAAACGCGCGCGCGCACACACACACACACTTTCCCTCACGCGCACGCACATACATACACACCAGGGCCGGATCTGGTGGGGGGATGGTATGGGCGTGGTTAAGTGTAATATCAAAGTTTTAAAAAAAATTATGATTTTAGCTTTGAGGGAGGTCCTTAGAACAGTTTCAAACCTTCAAATCATCGTTTTAGGCCGGAGGCCTTCCCCCCACCCCAACCCCCCACCCTGGATCCCACCGAGACTTGGGGGGGGGCATTGGACGCCGCCAGAAATATTTGAAGCTCATACCCCACCCCCACCCATTGATCCGGGCCTGTGCACACACACACACACACACCTTTCACACACACACACATATCTTTCACACACACACACCTTTCACACACCTTTTTCACACACACACATCTTTTGCACACATCTTTCACACACATACATACAAAACACATACATCAAGATGACAAGACCTTACCTTTTCACAATTTTTAAAAAATGCGCCATGATCAACATAGAGTTATTGGACTTTGAAACAACGAAACTAAAAGCTTTGTACCAAGATCAACAATGGACAACTCTGTGCACACACTACTGACGGATACGTCTGATTTTTTGCTGAAGGTTCTAACTCACCGCTTTTTTTAAATGCTTTTTTTTTTCATGGGATACCATTTTGATAAGCTCAGTTGAGTTAAGTGTTTTTCTTCAGAGCATGACAAATTTGCATAAAACCCACCAAACTCCTAAGTAGTTTCTATAACTCATGTACTAAAAGGTGTAATCTTACATAAGCTTAGCCCGGACTAAACAAAAATCAAACTACGAAGTATCATTTCTTTGTCAAGAAAACACTGCTTTTTAATAAAAGTCGTTGCAAAAATACTTTGTATTTCTTTCACCATCCTTAGGTCATCTTACCAATAAATCCTTCTACCTTTTCTCCTCATAAGATTTTTAATTCAACTGCTTAGCTCTAAACCTTGCACATTATCATTAAAACTGTCTTAATCTCTTTAATCTCTTAGTTCTTAACAGAAACATTTCAAACAATTTGCTCATTAATAGGTTAAGCCCCCCCCCACACACACACACACCAACAAACTAGTTTCCAGTGAGTTTCTTGCAAAAGGTACACGATTTTCCGCTTTCTTAGCAAAACTCCAACAGATATTTCGGTCTCCTAAAGTCTCCCCAGCCGTTAGCATAAAACAAAGAATTTTGAAATGTTCACTTTTTTGTTCGGCTAAACTGCTGATTAAGAAAGAAATCAAACAACTCTCTTCTTACCCACTGCCCAAGGCACACACAGCTAACAACCCTGGCCGACCCATTGTCTCCACTTGTCGCTGCTACGTAGAAATCTTCTCAAAATATTTTGACATAATACTCCAATCCATCGTACAGTCGCTCCCCACCGACATCAACGACACCACGGGCTCTCTCCCTCTTCGACCGGTCCTGCTCCTCGCTACCTTTCGCATCCACGTTCCTCGTCACTCTGGGCGTGACGTCACTGTACACCTCCACACCCATTGCAGATGGCCTGACTGCTCTTTGCTTCTTCCTTGAGAAAGGCAATGATACACCTCCCCCCTCCCAACACACACACACACACACACATAAACGCTTTGATTAGGCTGGCGGGGCTGGTCCTCAAACTCAACGCCTTTGAATTCAACAGCCACATTTTTCACCAGATCAGTGACGTTGTCATGGGAACCAAGATGGGACCCAGCTATGCTTGTCTTTTCATGGGTTGGCTTGAGCACAACATCCGCAACAGGTACACAGGCGCCACACCTGAACTGTACAGGTGCTACTTTTACGACAGGTTGGGTGTTACCTCCCTCTCAGGGTCTCACTGCAGTACATCCAGTACACACAGCACTTCCACCCATCCATCCAATACACCTACACCATTTCAAGTATCTCTGTCACTTTCCTTGACATTAACATCACCCTGCAAGACGCCCACCTAGCGACCACCATCCACAACAAGCCAGCAGATTCAAACACACCTGGATTTCCGTTCATCACGCCCACCCTCCGCCCTAAGCAGCATCCCCTACTCGCAGTTCCTCAGACTCTGCAGATTATGCTCTGATGACACAGACTTCCACGAACAATCTGACAGAGCACTGAACTTCTTCTTGGACCCCAATTACCCTTCAGAGATCTGCAGTTTGCCAAGCAAAACCCTGCCGCCACCCCACGACAACTTACACTCCAACCCATCCACAACCCCAAACACACAGAACCTCGGCCGACTGCTGTTTTGACCCACCACCCTCACAACCTTAAAAAATGGCGAAATAGATGCGTAAAGGACCTTTTTAAACATTCGACAGTCGGCTTGAGCCTGAGTACAATGTTTAATGATGATAATGTGTACAAGCATGATTGCAAGGTGTGGCTGAACAAATTAAAAATAAGACAAGAAAGTGTCTAGGACAACGAATGTACTTTCGCTCTGTCCTAGCAGTTTTTATTTTGTAAAGATTGTTCTAGTTTACCTTACTCTATACTCATATAAACTCCAATAGCTTTTATGTACAGAGAAGTTATTGTTCTTTTTCTTCCAGATTATTCACACTGTTCTAGAAACTAGAACAACTCCAGCACATTGTACGAAGACATTGCTGTATATATGTGTATATACGTGAAGATATTGCTGTTTATATTTATGTGAATAGATATTGCTGTATATATGTGAATGGCCATTGCTGTATATTTGTTCGTACGATGTGTTGGACCTGTTGTATTTACTATGCGCTTGTACTATAAATAAATAAGTAAATCGATAATAAATCAGGAAACTACATAATAATTATAAATAAAACAAAACTTTAAAAAAACCAATCTGTTTTGACTGACTGACTGACTGACTGACTGACTGACTGACTGACTGACTCGCTCGCTCACTCACTAAATGCAAACCTCTCCCTCATGCGCTTTCTTTTTCACATCATACTTTTTTACAGCCTCTGGTAGCCATCTTGGTTAGTGATCTTGATAAGATAAACTATTTCTTTCCTTCCACTCTAGGGATATTGACTACACTAAAATAGGGTGTACAATAAAACGTCCAATATACAACCTTGAAAAAACAGCCAAAATCTTAATCTAGTAGTAAACCTAAAATCTTCTCTTAGCCCTCCAAAAAACATAAGACAACACATAATGGAACTGACAATACAGGTAGTTAACGCCCACCCAGATGTTAGATATATCTAAACAAAAAAAAACAAAAAACAAAAAAAAATCAAAGTGGGAATTAACCAGCTAAAAACAGCAAATAAGCTATAGGACAGAGGATACCAGTAAAACAGACTACATCAAAGTAAACTAATATAACACATAGCACCTTAGCGGTAGAGATAAAAAGAATGTAGGGATGTAGCAGCGGTAGGTCTGACCAGCGAAAACTCCACCACTCCAGCTACTCAAGCCATCATCAGTGCGCCAGGAGAGAGGCCAGCCAGCGGGACCATACATAGCCACCACCAGTCCAGGACACCAAACCGCAGAGCCCTTCCCTTTCCCCTCACCCATCTCCCCTCCCCTTCAGTGCGAAATCACCGCGAGGTGGAAGCACTTTCCCTTCCAAACCAACAACAACAACAACAACAAAAAAGCCAAAATCAGATCTTATAATGAACGGGTCTTATAAGGGAGGACTAGTTGCACTGAACCGTTAGTGCATGCAGGTGCGTGTATGTTATCATGGCAGTCAGCTGCAACATGTGTTTTGAAATAGTTTATTTACCACTGAACTACACGTTAAAATAGATTTTTCGCATCTCAGTTCCTGAGATCACACGTTAGTGTGACACAGCTCTCTACCCGCTACCTATCTCTCGCAACTCGCACAGTTTACATTGGATTAAACATTTCAGACACTGACTGGCTGGTGAATCGGCCGAAACAAATGGAATATGAAATAAGACTTTCAGGAATGAACTACAACAAAATCTGTGATATAATGTGTTTGTCCTTCTGTGAAATGTCGAAACGACACGCAAGTCGTATATTGTACAAAACCGTCACTTCCTTCAGTCCGCTAGGGATAAAGTCGTAAATGGATGTCGGATGCAATATTTGTTGCCGACTTCCTTTTGTTGCTTCTCTGTTAGGAGGACTTGCAATCTCTTTTCTAGATTCAGTTCTTTTCATGGGATTGGGGTAGACATTTTGCGTTTCTCAGTGAACAACTTTGCAAAAAGAAGTCTGCTAACCTTTTTCCGCTCAACCAGGGAAAGTCGTATACTGTGCAAAACCGGCCACTTTCGTCGGTTGGTGGTCGGGTTAAGGAGGGAAGGTCTTATAAGGGAGGTTTTACTGTATTATGACATTGGGACATCAGATTAAGATTGTATTGTGAGAATTGATGGGAGTTGTTTACTCAGAATTTTAGAATTAGAAAAATGTAAAGATCTAACACTGATCTTTTGAAAAGCAAAACTGTCCTGAGACCAGTCTTCGCGCTTGTGGCAGTCGACACTTCTGGCAAAGTGTAAGTCTACAACTCGGTTCACTGTTGGGGTTTCAACTCATGAAAGCCATTCTTAAATTAATTTCAGAAAGAACTGGCTAAGAAGGACGATCGTGTTAGCTGTTAGAAACCAGAAAGTTAGGTGCTTAGAAACTAGAAAGATTGTTAAAACTATAGCAAGGAAAATATGCTGAACGCCAAAAGCAACTGGCCAAAAAAAACGACGATTAGCATAGCTACTTTCCATGTAAAAATGAACAATGATAATGAACATTCAAATCAAATAAAAATAAAAGGCTGAGAAAATAACGCCTTCTGGCAAATATTTATTCCAGAAAATGGCTTTGTGATTGATTGATAGACGTGGCATATCTTGGCACCACCATAGTTTACAAACTAATAGTGCCCTTTCAAATTGCATGCCGTTCTTCCGCTTGAGAGCAACTATTGTAGTAACTATTGTAGTAACTATTATAGTAACTATTGTAGTAACTATTGTAGTAACTATTGTAGTAACTATTGTAGTAACTATTGTAGTAACTTAATATCATCAGAAAAGAATTTGGCAACTTTTTTTAATTTCTCCAGGTAAAAATTGGCTCGCTCGCTCGCGCACTCATTCATTCACTCAAGCCAGCCTTTCACTCTCTCTCTCTCTCTCTCGCACGCACGCACAGTTCCTTGCGTTCCCACTGCACTAGCGGACATGGTGTAAGTGACCCTAAGTTGCCCTAACTGAAATATTTATGAACTCTGGCAGTAGTTTACCGATGCGTTCAGATCTTTAAGTGCTCAATAATCATTTACTAATTAGTTCACATCTTCATGTGCTCGCCGGCAGTTCGCAAACTACTTCAAATCTTCACGTGCTCAATAATGGTTCACTAACTAGTTCATGTCCTCACATGCTTAGTAACAGTTCGCGAACTACTTCAAGTCTCCAGGCTCACTTAGTGCTTCAACAATCAGTGGTGTTTTTTTTTTAAGTCTCGACGTCCAGGGCTTGCTGCACCGCCGCTGTGGTCATAGACTATACTGAAAGGACTAGAGCTATAGGTCTGCTTTGTTTTGTAAGCCATATGTTACAAATCTCGTATTGGTTCATGCATAAACACCCCTTCTCACTCCCCCCACCCACCCAACTGACTTTATGAACGCCATCAGTAAGAGACACTAACGGTTAGACAGGAGAGGAAAGCTATTGCATGACCCAGGACTCAACTTTTTCTGGAATTTTCCAAAAAGCAGAAAAACGTTTCAGTAGACAAAAGAAAACAGTTCGATTCTTTGTGTCTTTCTTCCTTACACTTTTGACAGGCGGGCCGACGTTTGTTGTGTATTTCAGACACAGACTGGCTGAATACGGACGGGTACAAGTAAAAATTGAAATAATAGACAAATATGTTAACTTCGATCGCTGAATTATGGAGAGGAGGAGGTGGTGATAAAAATACAGATAGTAGGATATTCACTGAATCTATCGAAGGGGTGGAGGAGGCGGTGATAAAAATACAGATAGTAGGATATTCACTGAATCTATCGAAGGGGAGGAGGAGGCGGTGATAAAAATACA
>SMGT01010975.1:32034-52895 GCA_004794575.1 Lanistes nyassanus
GATAGTAGGATATTCACTGAATCTATCGAAGGGGAGGAGGAGGTGGTGATAAAAATACAGATAGTAGGATATTCGCTGAATCTATCGAAGGGGAGGAGGAGGTGGTGATAAAAATACAGATAGTAGGATATTCGCTGAATCTATCGAAGGGGAGGAGGAGGCGGTGATAAAAATACAGACAGTAGGATATTCACTGAATCTATCGAAGGGGAGGAGGAGGTGGTGATAAAAATACAGATAGTAGGATATTCGCTGAATCTATCGAAGGGGAGGAGGAGGTGGTGATAAAAATACAGACAGTAGGATATTCACTGAATCTATCGAAAGGGAGGAGGAGGTGGTGGTGAACTAACAGGAAAAGCAGGGGTAAGGTAATTGTGTTACTGAGTGGAGTGGTCTGCAAGTGTGGGTGACGAGACTAAAAATCCTTGTCTGTACTATTCTAGACCTGGGTTAGGGTTAACCCTAACCCTAGACCTGCAGCGTGCAAGTAAATTAGCCTTCAGTCACAACGTGTAAAATGTAAACCAGTACTTGTCATTTATACCGCAATAACCACTTACAAAAAAAGATCCAAATCACACACATGCAATGTTATGAAATAGAAGAAAAGAGAGATGTTTGGTTAAATTTAGGCGATTAGTTAGTTGTTACAATTGCTCAGCGGAAACCAAGGCTATCGGGTGCACAAATACTAATCATACCACAGACCAAAGCCATCAGGTGCACATATATCGTGCATGTCATGCCTCTGTACATATCTCTGTAAGTGTGTAAATGTGTGTGCGTGCGTGTGCGTTTGTGAGTGTGCACGTACAGTGTTCATTATTGCACGAATCGTCAATGGCCAATTGGGATCTTAGATCAGAAAATTCTGGGCCATCAGAGCTGCAGAAAGCGGTGTGCTGTTTGCGGAGCTCAGGAAACTGTAAATAAACGCGTTTTGTCATTCCCCGCCAGTTCGGTACCTGTGTCCGAAAACAACGGGAAGTGACAGAGAAAAGCCCCTCGGGCTGCTACGTAGACCCTCGTTTTTCGCTCAAAACATTCTGTACGCCTGTAGTCTCAGGCGTCTTCATACCGGTAGGCGTGGTATTTGACAGTGAGCTGTTGAGCGACTACCCTCTTCTCCGTATGTGCTGGGAGGAAGAGGGGGGGGGGGTCAGCGGTAACGTGTGCATGTCGCCAATACATAGGGCACTGGTTCACATCCTGGGTCAGGCACATACACTTTTTTCTGCACGTGGCACCTGTTTGTATCCCCTTTCCGCTCATACTCCTGTCAAGAGATGACCTTCCTTTGGTGACATGGCGTTAACCAAAGCAAAATCTCATCACGCGTCGAAATAAATAAGACGATGGTGCGTGACATTTAACTTTTACACCACTCCTAGCAAGAAACACGTAAGTTCCAAGGCAAATGGTGAAGAAAGACTCATATATACATACACATAATCTTATAGTCTTATGGCTGACAAGCCAGCAGTTTACGGCGTAATTTTGATGCCAAAGATCGTTCCTCTCTCTTCTTCTGAGTGAGTGAGTGGGTGGGTGGGTGAAAGAAAACAGTGTTCAAATGTGATCGCTGGTGTCTGGCAACAGGACTGAAAGCTGCAGTAAGATGTGCAGTGTGGATGTGTGGGGTGCCGAGTGGAATCTGCACAACGTTCAACTCCAGGGCGTAAACCTTGACCAGTGCTGGATGCGAACCCGGCACTACCCCCGTTGTTCTAACTATAACGAGCCATACAGGTCGCCTCCCTGTGCTGTCGACATGTTAGACCCCTGATATAGCCCATCAAACAAATCCTGTTTTTGCTCTCTAACCCCTTACTGTCCTCTATACTTTGATTTCAATACTAGGTGCAACTGCAAACCCTTCCAAATAAACCTACGCACGCACACGGTCACACAGTAAAACAAAATCCTAGGAGAATGAAAGTTTTAGCGACGCAAACCTAGCAACTGCTAGCAAGGTCAATTGTCAATTATCACTGTCAATTAGGAAGATGTGCTACGACATACAATAAAAGTACAGGTGAGAATATGTACCTCGTACAATTATGAAAGCAAGAGCACGTCTCACAAACCCCAATAAATCCATCGTATAAATTAGAATATATACGTCGTACACACGTAAAGCACATGTTTATTATCTTCGAGCTAAAATTCTAGAAGCGACTCACCTGTAACCCCCAGCAGACAGGAACACAAGGTGAAAAGCAGCCCCCAAACGAGGCCCCTCATTCTGACACTCGCCCCTCACGGCACGCGGCGTCGTTAACAGCGCGTCAAACAGACGGGCAGGCGCTCATTGCCTCTGACGATGGAATGACAATGAGGTGACGAGCAGCGGGCAGGGTTTGGTGAAAGAACGAATGAAAGATTAAACAGTTCTGGTCTGTTACTCGTAGATATGTCTCTTCCACTAGCCTGATAACAGCTGGCCCTTCCGCAGTGCCGCAGACCCTCTAGCAGTCAACAAAAGGATCTGTGAAATGAGTTCTTTTGCTAGAACAACGTTTGCCTTTCTGCTCTACCCTGTAATAGACGCCAGTGTCTGCCTTTCGCACGCCGCCAATAACGATTATGATCGGCTGTCTTCTGCTGCAGATTTTTTTTGTTGCAACTCTTGTGCTGTAGCACAGCTTTTCACGGCCGCTCACACTGGTCGCAAGCACGCGCCCGTCATAGCGACAGCCTGGCCAGCTGTACCAAGCGAGATCGTGGCGAAAGGCGGTCGGGAGGCTGGTACGTGGGTCTTCAGTACAGTTGGGTGTCTTTCTCTACCTGCAGTCCTTTTAACGGAATGCAGTGCCGGCAGGCATGGCTGAGAGAAGGCTTGGGAATCCGATATTTTATAAGCGCTCTACCTACCACCCCATGCATACCTTCCCGTGTCAATAGCGCGCGCGCAAGCACGGCGCGTTCTGTGGTGGTCAGCCAATCACGAACCAGCTCGCGCGTGTTAGTTGTAGAGCGAGTATTTGGGTTTTCGCTCTGACAGCCGACACTGGCAGCTGGAGTGGGTGAGTGGGTGAACATGCGGGAAGGTGGTAGACCAGCGTCTGCCAGGTGCCTCGTTGGGTGTGGAAGTGATGCTTCACTCTTGCTCGGCACAATTACAACCCATTACTGCTGCTGAACGTTGCTGTGCGGACGGTTTTTCGTTCACACTCTTGTTTGCTCCCCATTTCCTTTCCCGCTCTTTCCTTCCATTTACAGAAGTTACGCATATAGCGTGTGACTAAATGTTAATATCTGCAGCTGTATCATATATGTTCATATGAACATCGTCACTAAATGGTTAAGTCTACAAAAGTTTTTTTTTTTTGTCAAAGATTTTATTAACTCAGTAAAGACAAGAGACCAAAAACTCGGATTACATAGCTTACACGTCAGATTAAAGATACGTACCGATGCACAATAATGTAGTCATGATAAAGACATCCATGTTAAATTAAAACAAAATGTATCAAGCAAGTACTGATTGATGGCGAGGTCAGTTCAAATATTGGTGACTATAAATAGTGCACGCACGCCAAAGTAATATAATAGATATCAAAACCAAAAATGCACAAATCTTGGATTAATGTAAAAAAAAAATACACCGCATAACATTTCGTACTGAAGTAAAGTAAAACACTTCAAGTAATAATGTATTCACGACGTTGAAAATGGATGTTTTGGAAACCTCAGCCTACCAAATTATTATAAACATGATGTTTGTTTGATTGTGTTAATCGATCGTCCGGTGTTTTTTTTTTCGACATATGATACATTCAGGATGTGACATCGCAATAGTAACTTACAATAGTAATTTACATACTATACAATTCGAGTATGATATCAATAATTGTTGACATATGTTACACATTGAAGTATGGTATCGCATCGATGGAAACCGTGACCATACAGATGAAGAATCAAACACAATAGGTACTGGAGGTCTACAAAAGTTTCATATAAGAATATCGTCACTAAAATTTGGCGTCAACAAAAGTTTCAAATGAATATGGTCACTAAATGTTAGTAATATTTGAATTTCGACTGCATATATGTTAGCAGTTACAAAACGGTTGCAAATAAACATAGTCTCCAAATGTTAGTTGCTACAGCGGCTTCAGATCACTGTCTTCACTAACTGCCAGTGTTTCTAGCGGTTTCAGGTGATTGTCTTTACTAATTGCTAGTGTTTCTAGCGGCTTCAGATGACTGTCTTCACTAATTGCTAGTGTTTCTAGCGGTTTCAGGTCAGTGTCTTCGCTAACTGCTAGTGTTTCTAGCAGTTTCAGATAAATCTTCACTAACTGCTAGTGTTTCTAGCGGTTTCAGGTGATTGTCTTCACTAATGCTAGTGTTTCTAGCGGTTTTAGTAGACTGTCTGCACTAACTGCTAGTGTTTCTAGCGGTTTCAGGTGATTTTCTTCACTAACTTCTAGTGTTTCTAGCAGTTTCAGGTGACTGTCATCACTAAACTTTAATATCAGCACTTGCAGATGTAGAAAGTATTTGTGATTTTGTCCCTCTTTTCTAACATATCTCTCTCCTGCGCTCTTCACTTTTATTCTGTCTAGTTCTAGTTGTGTGTGTGCGTGTTTGCGTGCGTGCTTGTGTGTGTGCATGTGTGCGTGCGTGTGTGCGTGCGTGTGTGCGTGCGTGTGTTGTCCTGATGAAAGGATAATGCCCAAAAAAAATTGACTTTTTTGGTATATTTTAGCTTGTGTTCCTTTGATACCACCTTGAACCAAATCCTCCGCTAAGGAGAGTGAGACTCCAAGTTATTCAGTACTTTGTAGTACAAGTTCTGAAGAAATGCTTCAATACTTTGTAGTACAAGATCTGAAGAAATGCTTCAATACTTTGTGTTATGATTTTCTGGCGTCTCGTTGCCCTCAGCCCACCCTCCCGAACGGGTAGTGCGTTCTGGCAGCCGACTGCTAACACCGAATGCCGAATACACCCAACAGTTCTGGGGTAGTTACTACAGAAGAGTACGACCGTTACCGCGACGTGGACAGAGAACCAGCAGACTGCTGCACAGGGGGGACTCTTGTCAGTCGGGAACAGAACTCGTGCATTTCGGACCGGTGTTGAGACTGTGGAGCTGAGAGACGTGGCGTCTGCGGTACTCCTATCCAGCATCGTGAAAGTGAGTTTACGTACAGTGTAGGAACGTAGGACACGATCGTAACTCAAAGATAGTTGTCTTGAACGTCGGTATTGAACTGGCTTGGAAGAAAGTATAGATCAAACTTGTTGATTTGTCGGTTGTCCAACGGGACTAGTTATTTGTAGAATTCTTACGGTTATCTCTTGTGATCGTCGATCGATCTTATTGTGTGTTAAGACGTCGGCGTGACCAAAGGCAAACGAATTGTCTTCGGAAAGGATACGGTTTCTTGTGTTCACCGATGTGAATTATTGGTACGGTAGAATTCATAACCCGGTAAATAACTTGCGCGTGTAGATACGTGTAACGCCGCTGGGAGGAATATATGAGAGTGCGCGTGGTTGATCTACATATGTCAGTAGATGTATATTGGAGCATCATTCATTGTGTAGCGGAATATTCTATATTGTAACTGTAAAATAAATAGAATAGCATATTATCGCTGCCCTCTTTTTATTAAGTTGTGCGCGTGACAAGCAAGGGGGTGGGGGCTTGAGCCGTCTAGAAATTGAAATTAGGCATCGATCGCATTGTTAGTTTCCCCCCTTCTTGACACATTTTTATGTTGTTGTAACTCTAGTTCACGAGCAGGCTAGTGAAACACATAAACGCCATACCCCTAGACACACGACAGAGTAATACCACAACACTTTGTAGTACAGGTTCTGAAGAAATGCTTCAATACTTTGTAGTACAGGTTCTGAAGAAATGCTTCAATACTTTGTAGTACAGGTTCTGAAGAAATGCTTCAATACTTTGTAGTTCTATAGTTCTGACAAAATACGTCAATACTTTGTAGTACTAGTTCTGACTAAACGATTCCATACTTTTTAATACTGGTTCTGACGAATGTTCCAGTATTTTAGTACTAGTTCTGACGAAATTATTCCGTACTTTAAAGTACTTAGTTCTTACTTTAATGTAGTACTAGTCATGACGAAATATTTACTTACATTACATTTTTAATTCTGGTTGTGACAAAAGGCTTCCGTACTTTAATGTAGTATTAGTTTTGACGAATGCTTCCATAATCGGTAGTACTAGTTCTGACGAAATGTTTCAGTACTTTGTTGTACTAGCTCTGACGAAATGTGTTCATACTCTAACGTATTACGAGTTGTGACGAAATGCTCCCTTACTTTGTAGTATTATTTATGACGAAATATTTCTTATAGTACCAGACGTTGAAAAAACAACCAAAATCAGGTCATATAATGGAGGGGTCTTATAATGGAGGGGTCTTATTGGGGAGGGGTCTTATAATGGAGAGGTCTTATAATGGAGGGGTCTTATTGGGGAGGGGTCTTATAATGGAGAGGTCTTATAATGGAGAGGTCTTATAATGGAGGGGTCTTATTGGGGAGGGGGAACTAGTTGCACTGAAACGTGAGTACAACATGTAGGTACATGTACTGTGATGGATGGGGTGAGAAATAAACACATCTGCATGTATGTTATCGTGGCAGCCAACTGCAACATGTGTTTTGAAACTGTTTTTTATTTACCTCTGAACTACATGTTAAAATAGTTTTTTCCCCATCTCAATCACTGAACATGTAGTTTTATCACACATCAGACTTACTCTATCTCATCATATCTAGTTTCATCCTACCACACATCACTTTCATTCTGGTGTTGCCAATTAATAATAACAATAAATGTAGATTTTAACGCGCGAGAACACATTTCATGCACACTTCGCGTGGGCGAGGCACACAGACACTCTAATGAAAAACAGCGAACGCACACACACACACACACAGAGGGAGAGCTGAAGGTGGATAGAAAAGTATCATAAGAAAGGAATAATAATTAAAGAAATTGAAAAGTAATTGTGAACTGCGTTTCAATGATGTTTTTCTTTGTTGCCCATCTAGTCTAAACCCTTAACAACAGAGGGATGCCTGATTCCCAAAGGCCATGCAGCCGTCATTTCTTGTGTAGGCCGTTGGCCTGCATGATTCTGTTCTGATCGTTAACAGCCACTAGGCTAGTTTTAAGTGTGAACGAGACGTAACTTGAGGCGTACCTTCTGTGTCTGCCTGACCTTATGGAACATGAAATGAGACTGTCAGAAATGAATTATGACAAAATTCACGATGTAAATTATTTGTCGCGCAGAGAAATGTCTAAAAGATGCAAAAGTTGTATGCTGCGCAAAATCACTCACTACCCATCTTTCTTTGCCTCTGCCTTCTGGACCGGTCGGCTGGGTGTCACAACAGCGTAGCAGTTCGCTCTAAATTACTGGCAGCTCGCTCTAAATTACTGGCATTTCGCTCTAAAAGTTACTGACAGCTCGCTCTAACTTACTCTCAGCTCGCTCTGCGTTACTGAAAGTTCGCTCTACATTACTGGCAGTTCGCTCTTAAAGTTACTGACAGTTTGCTCTAAATTACTGGCAGTTCGCTCTACATTACTGGCAGTTCGCTCTAAATCTTACTGGCAATTCGCTTTACATTACTGGCAGTTCGCTCTAAAACTTACTGGCAATTCGCTTTACATTACTGCCAGTTCGCTCTAAAAGTTACTGGCAGTTCGCTCTAAATTACTGGCAGTTCGCTCTACATTACTGGCAGTTCGCTCTAAAACTTACTGGCAATTCGCTTTACATTACTGGCAGTTCGCTCTAAAAGTTACTGGCAGTTCGCTCTAAAAGTTACTGGCAGTTCGCTCTAAATTACTGGCAGTTCACTCTAAATTACTGGCAGTTTGCTCTACATTACTGAAAGTTCGCTCTACATTACTGGCAGTTCGCTCTACATTACTGGCATATCGCTCTACATTACTGACAGCTCGCTCTACATTACTGGAAAATAAGACTCATGAATGAATTAGAACAAAATCTGTAATATAAACTATTTAAGACAAGGGAACCGGACCAAGCTAAGACAAGACAAAGACGAAGACAATCTACATGTTTCGGGGCACTACCCCTTTATCAGGAAGACACAAAAACGACGAAAAAACGACAAAAACGAAAACAGAAGAAAAAGACTTAGCTTCAGTAGATGTGGCGCATGGGCTGGACAGCTGTCTTTTTCTTCTTTTTGTCGTTTTTTCGTCGTTTTTGTTTCGTCCTGATGAAGGGGTAGTGCCCCGAAACATGTAGATTGTCTTCGTCTTTGTCTTGTCTTAGCTTGGTCCTGTTCTCTTGTTTTAAATTTACGAAAGGGTTTTCCTCCAAGCAGCAGTCACCTGTTTTTCTTGTATAAACTATATGTCCTACTGCGAAATGTCGAAAAGACACACAAATCGTATATTGTGCAAAACTGTCACTGACTTCAGTCCTTTAGCTGTAAATTCATACACGGATGTCGGATGCAATATTTATTGCCCTAACTGCTCTTTGTTGCTTCTTTGGTTTCATGCGTCTCAGTGGATTTTGTGTAGACATTTCGCGTTTCTCAATGAACATTGCAAAAAGAAGTCTAATAACCTTTTCCCGCTCGACCAGGGAAAGTCGTATACTGTGCACTATTTTGGTATACTGTGTACTATTTCTTACTAAGTGTTTTGTACTTCCCTACTTTGTAGTACTAGTTCTGACGAAATGTCTCCATACTTTGTAGTACTATATCTAACGAACATTTTCCGCACTTTGTAGTTCTAGTTCTGACAAAATATTTTAATATTTGTCACGGTCACACAGACTCCCCGTTATTCTTTTCTCTCCCTGTCAAGACCAACCCATCAACACCTGGATACACAACACCATACCATCGAAAATTTAAGACACTCACAAAAATAATTAACTCACAATCATTCCAATCAATATAGTTACCAAAAAGAACGCCTTTCCTCGACCCCGACCGAAAACGTGGGTGGGCCACACGTTTCAATTTCACTACACACAGATCAGATACACAAATTTCCAACTTCTTAAAGACTTGAAAGTTCCTGTCACGAGTTGGGGTCTGGTGGGTCAAAGAGATTGCACCATAGCTTCTAGGTGTGATCCATCCACAACCCTCTGGCCTTAATTAAGTCCTTTATCCCCTTGTTCAAGCTGCCATCTAGCCGTTCACATCATCACCAGGTCAGGTTAGGTTCCTGTTCACACCTCTACTCAGCGTGTTGGATCTAGGGCGAGGGGCAGGTGTTACGTGCTGGTCGGGTAGGGGTTAGTTGGAGGGGAAGATTAGGCATCAGAAGGAAGCGGCCAAGGCGTAGTGTCGACCACCAGGGGGATTGATGTAGCCGGGAGGTGTGAACTGCCAGGGGGCGGGGGGTTAGCTATGTGGACTCCAGGTGTCCACTTGGGGGCGTGTTCTTGTAGTTAACACGTACGAGGTGTGGCTCCTTCTCTGTCCTAACTGGTTGGTGTACGCAACTGTCTATATGACCACGTGTATGTGAAAGCAAGAATGTACGAATTAAAAGTTTAAAATAAAAGGACTGGTTTAGCAACGCCAAGCCATCGTTCTCCAAGACTCCGGGAGAAGGTCTTTTAGCCAATACTTCTGCGAGAGGTATCTTTGGCCAGTCCTTCTACTGGAGATCTGCTGTAAAGAGACGTACGTGTCTTGTGGTAAAAGTCTGCTGAAAGCTGATAGGTTCCGTCTTGCTGCATAATCAAGGTGTCCCGTTCTACTGGACTTTAGTGAAGTCTAGTATCAACAGTACCTGTCTTGAGTAGACCAGTTGCCTAGCGCAAGGTACTCTTCGGGAGAATTGTGGTGTTCCCCCAAGACTGGTGTGTTCCTCTGCTGTAGGAAATCTCTGCGCTAACCAGGCCAGAGGAGGAACTGCAGGACGTAAAGGAGGGAGATCGAGGGACCGCTGACAGACAACCGTCTAAAGCAGGAGGCAAAGATTCAGCCTTAAAGAAAGCCTGCCTGCAACTGAACTCTAGGAGAGGGGGTTCAGAGGTCGAAGGTCGACCGAGAAACCGTTGCACATCGTGATGGCTGTTGTGACATCTGGGAGAGCGTTTGCGTCTCTCAGCAAGCTGTGTCCAGAGGCAAAGGACACGAGGGGAGATCGGTGATACGAGTCTGGTTTTAGCCAGGAGCAGCCAAGAGGACTTTCTGACGTCAGTCTCCAGGACAACAGAGAGGGACGCCCCATATCAAGAACAGATTTCTTTACGTCGTATGAACAGTACAAGCTACGAGGTGAAAGTGTTGTGTGTTCTACACGTGGTCATGGTGTGTGTGCAGTGAAACAGGTATGTGTGTCTTCATTGTTATGATAGTAGAGCAAGTGGTGAAAGGAAACACATGTTAGTTAACCAGAAAGAAAGCCGGGGAGTCATATTCTGTCAGTGAGCCTAGATTATTATTCATCCTGTAAATACTCGCTATATGTGAATAATATTCTATTTGTTTTTGACTGTATTACGGAGTCTTAATATTCCTTGTGTTGTGGGAGATTGTAGGTGGATGGGGGCTCGTGCCAAGTTGTGCTGTGACGTAACCATATAAGAATCATAAATAATACGGTGATAGTAGTTTCCAACTGCGCATATGTCGTCACTGTCGTGCGGAGCGAGCGCAAGGACGACGCGAAAGTAAACTCTGTTCCAACATTCACAGTCACCACCTTGTTCACTCACTTCAACACCAGCGTATAAATATACATAAACTCACGACACCCCCTACTCAAGAATTCAGATTATGTAAACCACCAACACAAAAGATCGTACTTGCGCTCCCTATTCCAGTCATAAAGTCGCGTGCAGCCAGTCAGATCGCGACCAGCCTCTGCAGTCGTAGCCAATCGCATGGTAGCGGAGAGATGGGAGGGGGAGTCTGCTCGTTTCTCCCTCTCCTTTTTACCTGTATCTTGACTTTCCTTTGGCAACTACCAACTTCCCTCTGTGACTACCCCCCCCCCCTCAACACCCGCGTCCACCCTCTTCTCCCCCGCTACCCACCATGCGATTGGCCATGTGAAGTCTCCTTCCATGGTATGTCCTGATGCGCCACTAGGTGAACGGTCGCTGGGAACGCGAAGACCCGTCAGATATTTCGATTTTTCTGAGGCAGACACTTGGGTTAGGGTTAGGGTTGGGTTAGGGTTAACCCTTTCTTAGGCAGACACTTGCACGAAAGGCTGTTCATAATCAGTTTCCCTGATTTTTTTTTTATTTTTGCTCTAGAATGCGCAAAATGTTGTAGTTATTATTATTTCGAAAAAAATGTTTTCCGACGAAAGCCCATCAGTATCTTTCCAGAAGCCTCCTGGTTGGATGCAGGGAGGATTATGAACTGTTTAGAATGCAGGATGCTACTGAGAAAAAAATGATAAATGGAAACACCAGTTGCGGGGATGTGTGGGCAAAGCCCTCCGGAAGCTAGAGAAGTTTCCACGTATTTGATGCGTTTTCTTGCAATATGGGGGTTAAAAACGCTCTTCGTTGTCCATACTCCAAACAGAGTGTTTATTGCTCAAAAGCAATACAGTATATAGTTTTAGACCGAGCGTGTCAGGCAACAAAAACTAAACTAGAAGTTGCAAATGCAGCAATAACCACACAACTGCCACGTCGGGGTGATCAAGTTCTACTCACCACACTCTTTGTTGTCTTTATCCTTTTCATCTAACCGCGCCCATCACCACTCCCATGTCAACAACAACAACAACAACAACAACAACAACAGAATCGCCTTCCTTAATCCATTTTCAGCGCTTTTTCAACGCCATTCATCAAAGCGCGAAAACAGTGGGAAATGCCGAGTCAGCCTGACGTTTGTGAGTCTGTAAAATAGAGCTACCGTTTTAGACCTGCCCGCAGCCACGCGAAACAACGTGACAGCTATACTGTAAAACAAAAGTCAACTCGGATATCATTCTTGATGAACGTTTGGAAAAAGTCGTGTGAAAAGCGAAAGAAAGCACTAAAAGCACGAGGCTCTCAATAATTGTACTAAGGGGTCCCACAATGCAAACACGGGCTGCGTCTTTCGCGTCTCTCAGGTACAGACTACTTCAAAATTTAGCTTGTCAAAAGGCAACAGAAACACTCATTTTAAAATTTTATTTTTATTTTTGGCAATGTTTTCACAAAAATGGATGTTCTGTTTTTACCAACATTGAGAAAAGAACGGTTTCCATTCCAAAACGGAAAGAATTAGCATCCCTGAAAATGTTCCAGATCCACCTTGGAGACGCGCCTTTTGCATGCTAACTGTTTGCTTTAGAAGTGGACGAACCCACGGACACAAGGAGACAGCAATACAAAGCTGTCTGCTCGGTCATCTTACAATGAGGCATTCCTTAAACCACAGCACAGACTAATATTAAAAGCCTTTCTTACACCAGACTTTGGACCGACGTTCATGAAGTTTGCTATTTATAGGCGCCATTCCACCAGAATATGGACTACTATCAAACTCGCTAGTATTTGGTGCTTTCACACTAGACTAACAGGCTAATGTTTAACATGTGTTACGGGGCTGATCATTCGTGAAGACATGGACAGGGAAGGACCGGCTTGGAAACATACCTCGGCATTCACTTTGTGCAGAACACTCGAATATTATCTACGACTTGCGTCATTGACACGACCTTGACATCTTGGCTCACTCAACAGGAACAACGATCCTCTCATGCCCAAAGTTTGTCAAGGTCAGGTGAACAATTGATTTGTTCTCCGGACGAAGCTCAAACTGCGCCATCAATAGAATATCATAAGATGGTTGCATTCTACATTTCTGTAGAGAAAAGAGATATGTACGTGTATGTAGAGGGGCAGAGAGGGCACTGGTACAGACAGAATGTGGGAGGGAGGAGGACAGAAGCGTACAGAGCGCGAGAGGAAGAAGGAGAGAGAAAGAGGGTGGGGAGACGGTTGCTGATAGTACAGTGTCGTGTAATGAGGATAAAGCTGATAGTAGAGTGTAGTGTAATAAGGAAATAGTTGATAGTAGAGTGTAGTGTAATGAGGATACAGCTGATAGTAGAAATCAGTGTAATAAGGAAATAGTTGATAGTAAAGTGTAGTGTAAGAAGGATATAGTTGATAGTAGAGTGTAGTGTAATAAGGAAATAGTTGATAGTAGAGTGTAGTGTAATGAGGATACAGTTGATAGTAGAGTGTAGTGTAATAAGGATATAGTTGATAGTAGAGTGTAGTGTAATAAGGATACAGTTGATAGTAGAGTGTAGTGTAATAACGATATAGTTGATAGTAGAGTGTAGTGTAATAAGGATACAGTTGATAGTAAAGTGTAGTGTAATAAGGATATAGTTGATTGTCACGTTTTGGGGTCTGGTGGGTCAAGGAGATTACACCATAGATTCCAGGTGTGACCCATCCTCGACTCTCCGGCCCTAATTAAGGTCTAGTATCCCCTTGTTCAAGCCGCCATCTAGCCGCTCACGTCATCACCAGCCCAGGTTAGGTTCGTGTTCACACTCATGATCGGGGTGCTGGCTCTGGAGGCAAGGGGCAAGGTGTTGCTTGCCCTGAGGCACAGCTGGGAACGGACGAGCTCTAGCGCAGGTGTCGGGCGGGCCAGGTGCGGTTTAGTTTGTTCAGGGGAGGATTACGTATCTGGGGGAACCTGCTGATGCGTAGTATCGAAAGTTGAGAATAAAAGGACTGGGTTAGACCGTCAAATCATCTTCCGCCCAAAACATCCTGCGAGAGGGCATCTTCCGCCCAAGAATCCTGTGAGAGGGCATCTTCCGCCAAAATATCCTGTGAGAGGACGTCTTCAGCCAACTCTACAGTGAGGGCAACGTTAGCCTGAACTCCTGTGAAGAAGAGCTGCTGTGGGGAGACGAACGTGTCTTGTGGTACAAGTCTGCTGAAGGCTGAAGGATTCAGCTGCAGAGGTTGAGGTGTCTCGTTGTACTAGACGTTTGGAAGTCTAGTAGCAACGGCACGTGGCTTGAGTAGACCAGTTGCATAGCGCAAGGGACTCTGCGAGGGTGTGTGATTCTTCCAGACTGGGGTGAGACTCTAGCACGTGTTCCTCTGCTGTGGGAAACCTCTACGCTGCCCGGGCGGGAGAGGACTGCAGAACGTAAAGGAGGGAGACCGAAGACCGCGGACAAGACAACCGTCTGAAGCAGTGGGCGAAGGTCCAGCCTTACAAGGAGGCTGCCTGTAACCGAGCTCGTTGGGTGAGCTCAAGGGGCTGTGTGTCAGCCTTTGGAAAACGTCATATCCTCTGTGGCGTGTGTGATCGTCAGCATCGAAGTCTGCTGTTACGTGGAGGTGTTCAAGAGGTCTTCAGGATATCTACTGGAATATATCCAAGGAAGGAGCGCTCCAACGTACAGACTGTCGTGCGGACTGTAAGAAGCATTCAGGAACGAGTGTTGTGTTCTGTGTGTTGTGCATCACGTGGTCATTCTTTTGTCGTAAGCAAAGGCGAGATTGAGGTACGTGGTTTGTCATTGTGTTTAATGGCGAGGCGGGTGATGTAGGTTGGTATTAGATGTTATAGTAGACCTAGCTCAAACAGAGGGAAATTGCGGGAGCCCTAGAGTTGAAACGAGTTGTAGCATATATTGTCTTGATTGTAAATACTCGCTGTTTATATCAACAATACATTCTTCTTTTTTTGTGTTCACTGTATTACAGTCTTTTGTTGTTCTTTATGGGAGACAGTAGGTGGTGGGGGCTCGGCCATATGATTAAGAAATCATATTAATTAACTTTAGTAATACAGTGATAGTTCCACCTACGCACATGTCACACTCTTGATGGTGGTCGTGAGAGCGAGCAGAGTAGATGACCCGTCAAGAGCAAAAAGAAATCTCCCACTTGTGACATTGATAGTAAAGTGTAGTGTAATAAGGATATTGTTGAGAACAGAGTGCAGTGTAATAACAAGGTTGCAGAATGTAGTGTAATAAAGTTTTGTTGAAAGAATAGTGGAATTTAATAAGGAGGTTGTTTGCAGTGAACAGTGGAATGTAATAAGGAGATTGTTTGGAGTAGATAGTATGATAATAAGGAGATTGTCGGCATTAGATTGTAGGATAATCAGAAGTGTTGTGATTTTCTAGCAAAGGAGCGCGAGAACAGATAGAAATGCCTGTACTCACTATCTTGCCGCCTGACACGCGTTACTGCCCATATAGTTACCTAAGGGGGGGAACGGCTTAGGTCACTGGGGCGGAGAGCGGTTAACATCAGCAGGGCTCATCTGCACTGCTCTCTGGAACGGCCGAACCAGCCATTAAGCAGCAGCTCAGCCTTCCTTCAGGGAGAGGCGGGTCTGTCCCGTGGGAGGCAAATCAGCCCACAGAGAGGCGGATTGGTCCCAGAGAGAGATTGATCAGCGCCATGAGAGGTGGATCGGACCCAGAGAGAGATGGATCTGTGCAATGAGGGGTGGATCGGCCCCAGAAAAGAGGCGGATCAGTCCCAGAGAGAGGCGGATCAGTCCCAGAGAGAGGCGGATCAGTACTGTGAGAGGCGGATTAGTACTGTGAGAGGCGGATCAGTCCCAGAGAGAGGCGGATCAGTACTGTGAGAGGCGGATCAGTCTTAGAGAGAGATGGATAAGTGCCTTGAGAGGCGGATCGGTCCCAGAGAGAGATGGATCTGTGCAATGAAGGGCGGATCGGCCCCAGAGAGAGGCGGATCGGCCCCAGAGAGAGGCGGATCGGCCCCAGAGAGAGAGATGGATCAGTGCCTTGCGAGGCGGATCAGTCCCTTGAGAGGTGAGAGAGGCGATCGAGTCACTCTCGCTTTAGGTGTTTTCTTTGTAAACTCGTCTGGAGTCTTGTAAACAGCATGAAGAGAGTATGAAACGACAAGGCTACTGTAGCAAGTGGTGGCTAAGAAGTGAGGTTGCAGCGGACGTCGTACCTTCTCGTCTGACATGAGGGACAGATAGATGATGATAGCCGAGGAATGGAGCCAGCCTGCAAGAGCTGTAGGCAAAAGTTGGGCCTAACTCAGTTTTGGCTACTTACTGCTGGGCTCAGTAAGCATCGCGATGGCCTATCAGAGGACAGGGTTACAATCCTGGCCCCACGCTGTTTCCCTCGCTGCTTGGGCGTGCCCTCGTTTTGAGAGAGTGTAGCCCAGTCCGCTGTCCGGTTCAGCTTTGGATCTCTTATCTGTACCATGTGGCATTTGCAAAACTAACAGTTACACTTTCAGTCTGATTATAAATAACCGTACTTAAATATTTGTAATATATATACCGATGCATAGCTAGAAGCTGGGCAGTGGAATATTAACTGATAGTGATGATGACTAAAATAGATAGCTGTGTATGATTCGCTGATTAAGAATCATGGCTGTGATAAGGAAATACCGTGAATTATTCTTTAGTGATAACTATACTCAAAGTGGGAGGCATGAGGAATGAGAAGAGTGAATAAAAGGACGTGGAAGAAAAGAAGGAAAGGACGTGGGGTCCTTTTCAGAAAAAAAACTTTGCCACTTTTGTGTCTCGTGTTCGTCGTTGTTTGAGTCGAGTGAAAGCGAACACCCCTACTCTAGTTCGCCTGGTGTAGGAAAGGAGGGCGAGGAGGGGGTGTGTGACAAAAGAGTGAACCTACATACAGACAGTTTGTGGGCACTGCCAGTAACGATAGGCACTGACTGGGTTCAACGTTCTTTGTCGAGACTGCCAGTGTGCATGGTGAAGTTGCAGCATTTTGTCGTCCAGAGATCAGGAGACCCATGGAGCAATTGCGAGCCAAAAGGGCGACGATTTATTAGCCTGCTCACCAAAGTCCAGTTCACTGAATACAGCCTGTGGAGTTTGAAGAACTGGGGATAAGATGGCAAGTGGGTGAGAAGAATGCAAGCATAAGTGAGTCAGCGGGCTTGCAGTGAGTGGTGATGTGAGGCTGCGTCCAGAACGATGCTGGCGTCTAAAAGGGTGCAAAAGTGCTAGTAATTGGGCAGTCGTTAGAAATGGAAAGGTAGAAGCGTTGTCCTACATTTACTTTTTTTACAGACCATCCCCAGCAATCCTTCAGAATAAAACCACTCCCTGCTCTTCACTTAGAAGCCTTACCTTAGGAACGGATTCGCGGACCTCATAGATTTCTGCCTGTGTTCTTCCAACTTGAAGCCATTTCACAAATGAAGGGGGAATTTCAAGGAAACAAAAATATGGAGACCCACTTGATCGCATTAAACAGTACATAAGGAAGGAATTATGTATGATCCATTGAACTGAAATCGTATTTGGTAGATGGCATGTAATGGTGTTTACTGTGATTGTGTGTTAGCCAGGAATATTCCTGGAGAAATAAGTTACCCGTTTGTATGTCATTAATAAAGAAACTTTGCTACCTTTCGAAGTTGAAAAGGCGAGATTATTTGGAAGTAGCAAATTTGAAGTCACTGTGAGAATTAATTTTTCATCTTTATTCTGTATCCAGCCCCCGCTTCTGACTGGTTTATCGTACACTGGCTTGTGTGGTATGAATTCTTCACCATCCTTTTGGGTGCATTTTTGGTGATTGAACATCCAGTCTGTGAGTGTTTTTATTGAAGCAAGGAACTTTGTATTACAGTTATCAGGGCTATCCCGTCTTAGCAGCACTCGTGTTTGTGATTTGTGGTGGGGTGTGTTGATGTTTGTTGGTGGTGTTTGAGGATCGTCATACAAGACGCGGTTCTTCACCTCTATCATCAACGTCGCTCTTCTAACAGAAACACCTGCATCTTAGCGGCTGTGGCTGGTATTCATGTTCAGCCCCTAACCCACTTAGCGGCTGGAGGGCTGGTATTCATGTTCAGCCCCTAACCCACTTAGCGGCTGGAGGGCCCTCTAAGTCAGCTACGGGTCATTCACGTCGGCCCGTTAGGCTCCTCCCGGCAAGTTACGGGCCGGCTAACTTAGCGGGTGGTTTGCAGTGGTCCATTGTGTCAGCTGCATTACGAAGAGCTATCCCACATCTGGTACAGACTCTGGCAGTATACACATTCGGGTTAGGTGAGTGTCTCCTGTGCACAGCGCGGCACTTCAAACAACTCTGCGTCACGTCGTCAGACATGGAGGAATATCCTAGACACAGCTACTCTTCTGGGCACAGAAAACATTTGTCACTCCACTCCGGTTGCGATGATAGGCGATCTAGACAACACCGTTATAAGGTACAACATCAATTTTTGTTTAAAAATCCGTTTCCTACCGTCTCGGCAGAAAGGGATAATGCTGCCAGTGCTCCCGCAGTCACGGTGCACAGACGAGGATTTCGCTGAAGATAGGACGGGCAAACCACCTTGCCCAGCGGCCGAAGGTTTCGTGCTGGCCTCTTGATAGACTGGAAAGCCCTGGTCAGCTGTTTCCCTCTCTTATGGGGCGCAAAGAGGGTATGGGTACAATGTTCATGGTTTATAAAGAATTGCATTCTATAACTATAGAATGGAATGCATTCTATAATTATAGCATTCATTCTATAGCTAAAGAATTTATTCTATAATTATAGAGTTAATTCTATACTTATAGAATTTATTCTATAATTATAGAATGCATTCTATAACTAAAGAATTGATTCAATAGTAAAGAATTCATTCTATAATTATAGAACGCATTTTTTAACCAAACGATTTTTATTCTATAAAGAAAGTTTATTCTATGTAAAATATGAGCAGAAAATGCTAAAGAATCCATTCTTTATATACACAATTGAAGTCTGCAGCTAAAGAATGAATTCTATACCATGCCAATTCTTTACGAAAACGAGGCCAGCGGTTTATTTCGGTGTCAAGCGGCCCTGAGCAGCCGATACACCGACACTGCTGATCAAAGTTTTTTTAAAGAACAAAACACTTTAATACCAGCTGCTTTATGAAAATCCCTCAAAATGTCCCTTTGTATATGTCTTGTTATTGTTGTTACTCATTGGGTATAAGAGCTGTTTCACGCCCGTGATCGTCTGCTCACGCGCTAGCCGGCCAGTACCAACCGCACCGTGTCACGGCCTTCACCCTGTGCAGCACGGGGTGCGTTAGCAGACGACGGGCGGCAATCACCTACCATTCTTTTAAAAAAACAATAACTACCCATTTACTAAAGCGCATTTAGAGTGACTGTTATGAATCTGTCGACATGTAACTGCTATTTGTGTGCTGAACTTTACATAATCTGTTTGAATATCCGTGTAGGTCAATACACTGTAAGGGGCCCCTGAGGGTCGCTTGGCACCGAAATAAATAGCTGGCCTCGTTTTCGTAAAGAATTGGCATGGTATATTATAGAATTCATTCTTTAGCTGCAGCCTTCAGTTGTATATAAAGAATGAATTCTTTAGCATTTTCTGCTCATAGTATACATGAATAAACTTTCTTTATAGAATTACAATGGTTTAATAAAGAATTGATTCTATAATTATAGAATCAATTCTTTAGTTAAATTATTCAATCTATAATTATAGAATCAATTCTTTAGTTATAGAATGAATTCTGTAATTATAGAATGCAGTTCTTTTTAACCATGATCATTATACCCATTCCCCTTTTGGCGCCCCATACTCTCTTAACGTCTGTACTCATGTTACCTGAGCTGTAGTGTTTCGTCGTTCCCTCTGGGTTTGTTCCCTCTGCGTGATTAATACAGTATGTTGTTCCCTCTGCGTTTGTTCCCTCTACGTCAGGAATACAGTATGTTGTTCCCTCTGGGTCTGTTCCCTCTGTGTTAGTAATACTGTGTGTTGTTCCCTCTGCGTTTGTCCCCTCTATGCGAGTAATACTGTGTGTTGTTCCCTCTGCGTTTGTCCCCTCTATGCGAGTAATACTGTGTGTTGTTCCCTCTGCGTTTGTCCCCTCTGCGCGAGTAATTCTGTGTGTTCCCTCTCTGTCGTTGCCCCCTTCCTGCCGCCGGTCGTGAGTGAGTGAAAACTCGTTGAGAGTAAGTAGAATTCTCCAGTAATACGACAACATCTCGCATTCTCTGACTGTGATACTGGCTGATGTCAGCAGATATATGCGTGGCTTCCCCAAGCGAATAATAGCCTAATGTTTAAAACATTTGTTGCATAACTGATCATTTATGAAAACATTGATAGGGAAGGAAGGGAAGCGATAATATACATCCGCATTCACTCTGGGCGAAACACTCGAATATTATATACGACTTGCGTCATTAACACGACCTTGACACCTTACTTTACTCAGCAGGAACAACGATCCTCTCATGCCCAAAGCTTGTCGAGGGCACGTGAACAATCTCTTGTTTTCACGCGGGAGCTCTATCCACACTGACCCCAATTTAAGTAAAGTTCTTGTATTTAATCTTCGTACATTCAAGAGAAACGAAGGGGTGGGGGAGGAAATAGGAAGACAGAAAGAACGTGCGAAAGTGAGGGGTGAAGACCATATAAGATACAAGAAAATATGGAGAGAAAGAAAAAGAGGGGTTGGGGAGGAAATAGAAAGAAAGGAAGAATGTGCGAAGGTGAGGGAAGAAGAGAATAAAAGATACAAGACAAAATGGAGGGAAGAAACAGGCAAAAAGCACAAGAATGAAGCTTACACCTGCTACAGGGAGAGGGCTGTACAAAAAGCAACGGAGAGACAAGGACAGACAGAGAAGTAGAAATTGCGACAGAGATAGAGGTAAATAAAAATACAGAAGCAGACATATACATATAGCAACAGGCCCAGACACGGAGGTAGATATGGGGACAGAAATAGGTTCTGAGACTGATATTGCGCTAGAGAGACAGAAGTAATTATAGCGACGGAGAGGTTAATATAGACAGGAACAGAAGAAGGCGATATAGCGACAGAGAGGTAAAAATAGAGACAGGAACA
>SMGT01011169.1:1873-119559 GCA_004794575.1 Lanistes nyassanus
CCCCACTGCGTACAAACTTGCGTACTGGAAACGGAAGAGCCGGTTTCCTCTCTTACTCCCACCTTCCGGTTCCGCGGGTGGCAGATGTTTGCATTCACGAATCTCCTTTGGTTTGTACTGCAATATGGGAGGCATGGCATGACATCAGGTTTCCACCCTACATGCAGGCCCCTCCAGCCACCTCTCTCGTCACTTCCGGTGTACCCCACCCTGCTCCCTGTAGGCCGGATGCGACCCCCACCTAAGCCTTGCACCCACCGGTCATGGCTTTCCAACTCTCTGCTTCCGGTAGGTCCACTTCCGGTTGCACAGTCCGACCTCAGCCTACTTCCGTCCACTGCATGTGCACATATGGCTGGTACGCTTCCTTGGTCAAACTTAGATCATTTTGAGTTGGCTTCCTCCTACCAACTTGAACTTTGTACAGTGTTGGACTCTGCTGTTATGGCACTTGACCTGGCCATTTACAACTCAGACGGCTCTGGTTTCCGCCGAGATGCAGACTTTGCTGCCTCACGTACTTGTTTCAGGGTCATAGCAGGTGCACTGAAGGCTGTAGCTCGCTCTGCCTCTAACGCCTTTGTTAACGCTTAGAGCCCGCATAGATTTACACGTTAAAAAAAAAATACCGCTTAAAATCTACAACACTCACAGCAATATATTTTACATATTTAGAAAGATCTATTCTTCTGCATCACAATGGAAACAATACTTTTAGTAAGAAATATTAAATACTACTTACTATTTGGTGACAAATGTAGTCACTTTTTTGCACACACAACAAACTTAACACATGTCGCCATTACGTAAAGCCACTGTGAACGACGGAAGTAGACCTGGCGACCCGCTACACTAAACCTCGTTTGGCAAGCCGAAACTGTTTCCGAAACTCATTTAGACAGTGCAGGGGAAACAAGCGATGATAGAGCTTTACAATGATATAAAGTTTACCTCCCTTACACCGTTAAATGCTCCTCTGCAAATTTTTAAATCCATCGAAATTTTGCACGACGACACAGGTTCGAAGAGTTAATGTTGTTCTCGCCAAGCGAGATATTTTTTTGGCTGCTGTGCCTGAACTTCCTTGTTGCACAGCAACCAATTTGCGAGTTGCTCCATTCTCCCTATCTTCCTTGTTCGGACCTTATGAGCCTCAGATGGCTCAGGAACTCGCATCTGCCAATTGCGAGCACCAGCTGGCCGCCTTCTTCGCTGCCCATGGCAAGCGCAGGGGTATTCCTGACGGTTTTTGGCCAGGGAGGGCCAAGCGTCCTGCATCTGGTCCCCGGTTCCCAGCCTTCAGGAGAGCTTGGCTCCCTTCCTCCTCCCCCCAAACAGGGTCCGTACGCTCCTTGAAAACCCTTGAATTTTGGGGTCCCCTTCAAGGCCCTTGAAACTCCTTGAAATATGAGAAAATGAAAATATTCCTTGAAAACTCCTTGAAAATCCTCTGTTAGTGAGTAATAAAGGTAAAATGTCTGAACTCCAGGGTTGACCGTGGCAGTAATAGGTTGCCAGACACGGTCTGTACTAGAAATGCGAGGGCATGTTGGTTTTGTATGGTGTTCAGGGGAAGTAACTTCTAAGAACAGTTGGGCGTTGTGCGCCCTTGTTGAATTTTCAAATCGCCATTTTACGTTGCAACTTTCGTGGCGTATGCGCGTGTACTGTTTTTCGGTAGACAGATGTAACGAAATTGAGACCTGGCGTGTAAAAATAGCATTATTCACGCAGTGTAAACTAGAGGGTCATTTAGTTCAGGGAAGTAAATTTCGTGCTCTCCCAGAGAACAATATGTACGGTGGAGGGAGGTAGTCAAGCAACCTCCCTGGTCCAAAAGTCAGGGACAGCGGATGACAGCCATGGGGTTAGCCAAGTACGATGCAGTGACCTGGAGGTCAACTTGGAACCTCGAGAAACCTAAACATTGCTCTGGCTGCCTGTCAACAGATCATGAGCGAATATGCACGTGATGCTGTTTACGAGAATAGACCATGTGATGTAGAGGGCGTTGGAGTAGGGGGAAATAAGAACAGGGGGACATGCGAGAATCAGAGAGATTCAGACAGAGACTAGACCAAGAGAGAGAAGGATACAGACGGAAGAAGCGTGCTAGGGCTTACGCCCAGCCCATAGGGCTTATGCTTGCTTGGCCAGGGGACTTAGAAAGTTCTGACCATGAAGGCCCAAGGCATGAGTTAGCAGGCAGAAGACGGGAGGGGCACAGTAGAGGATGGGCCACAGGGCTATCTTCTATATGCGCCTCCGCTGCAGCTGTACAACGGAGCTATACTCAAGAAGAAGCCACAGCCTTTAGATGCCAGGCAAAAGTTAGAAAATCGAGAAGAGCAGGCTTCAGTCTGTGTCACTAATAAGGTAGACAGTAGTGAGAGAGAAGAGGTCCTATAAGATAGCCACTAGACTATGGAATAGGTTGCATGGTAAGCCGGCCACCACCTGCAACAGTTTTTGTTCAACAAATAAAGTTTGGGACGCGCACTCATCTAGTTTGGCGTCTGTTCGACTGAGACGGGTAAAAGTGTTACACAGAGCCTGTGCTTTCGAAAATGCTAGGGGGGACACTGCTCCTTCAATCCAGCATGGCTCACCAAAGTCGGTTATTCCCAGTGGCTGAGAGATGATGCTAGCAAGTTTCATGCGATGTGCACATTGTGCAAAAAGAAAATCGATGTTCGTGTTATGGGGGAATCTGCGTTAGCCAGTCATGCTAAAGGGAAAAAACATCAAGACCTTGTAAAAGCAAGCATGCCAGCAGTCCCGTTGACTAGCTTTTTGATTCCTGGACCAAGCAAAACTGCTGTAAATTCAGAAGCAGCGTCTGCGAAACAGTCTTCCACAAATTCGATGGAAGTGGCACCGAAGACAGCTTCACGATCAGGAACCGTACAACCACAAAGTTCACAGGTGCTGAAAGCAGAAATTTTGTGGACTAGTAATAATGCGGTCAACACTCATCAAAGTTTCACTTCATGTGAAGGAAACTCAAGACTGTTTGCAACTATGTTTCCCGACAGTGAGATTGCACAAAATTCTCGGTGTGGTGAGACCAAGAGTACATATCTCTGGTCTGTACTGCGTAAAACTTTGGGGAGTTCAGTAACTGTGACCATGGCAGTACCGACTTATCTCGAAGGGTTTATTCTTCCTAGCTTGGTCACATTTCTAGCAGCATGCCAACTGATGTTCTTTGCACAGAAAGTGGGTTCTGCAAGGATTAAATACAAAGTTTGCTATCGTCGGTAACAAAAATTTTGAGCATACGTTCAGAGCACAACAGAATTGTCTGGACTATTTTCCAGTTTTCATGATTACGCTGTGGATTTCAACCCTTTTCTTTCATCAAGTGTCATCATCCCTGGTTGGTTTGGTATACATCTACTCCAGACAACAATACTTTGAAGGATATTCCCGTTCTGTACCAGAAAGAATTGCTGGATTTCAGAGAAGTATCATGTGCTTGCGACTGCTGTTTACACTGGCACTGGTTGGCTTTGCGACAGTACTTCTACAAAGTTATGGAGTTATTTATCTGTGATTCACAATAGGTTGCTTACCTATGGGATTTCAGTCATCAGGCTAATTGTGCTTTAACTCAATGCTACCGGCGGCCTCCTGATTTAAAATGCTTTTTAAACATCAAGAAATGAAAAAAATTCTCCTTTTGCTTAACTTTCTCACTTCTACTCAAGACATTGCAACAGATGGTCTGGCAATAGAGATTCTTACAGCATCTGAAATTGCAAATGGCAATATTGCACAAGTTGTTGCCTATAAAGTTGGTGCCACTGTTGGAGGTGGGGTTTTGGCCTGGTTGAGTGACTGGATTAGTTGGGGAGCAATTTTCACCATCCTTACCTTGAATTATGCAGTGGCAGTTTATGTTGTGAAGACTTTCATTCCAAGGGGCAAGTCCCAGTGTCTTGAGCTTACTGTGATGGAACCACAAGAGTCGCTACGTTCAGGAAGTGATTCATGTAAAGAAATGATGCCCCAAACAGGAGGTGCAGAAAACAAAGACGTCTGCTGTACTTTTGAGTCTGCTAGTTTTGCCTCCAGCATTAAAAACATATGGGCAGTGGGCAGTCCATGGACTTGGACTTGCACGGGAAATAGACGCTCCCGCCCTCCACGAGTCTCCCACTGCCTTGTGGGCAATCCTGGGGAGGATAAAGGCTAAGGGAGGACACCCTAACAGAAAACGGGCTGTAAATGCGGCAGCCCAGGGCGAAAGTCTTCCTTGTGGAAGGCACCAGCCAGGCTAAGAGCTTCAAGTAAGTTCAACGCCATGCATTCATGACCAAGGCGAACCACCTAGTTGGAGGATCTCGGCTGTGGTTAAAGGACCTGGAGAGGGATGGGTGCCGTCAGGTCCTAACTGCCCAAGTTTCACCATGAGGACAACAACAACCAATACCATACCGGATCGGTCGTCGCCCGGGTTAACAAGGACCGCGCCTTCTGTCACCCACCAGGGGAGAGGTGTAAAATATGCTACTGGTGGACCATCTAAAAGAATAAGAGCCAGAAACAACATCACCATTGGCACATGGAATGTTAGAACACTGAGAGGAGAAGGAAAACTTGAAGAACTTGTACATGAAATAAAAAGGTACAGCTGGAGCATACTTGGACTCTGTGAAGTACGCTGGAAGAATTTTGGAGAGTTAGCTACAGACGATAGACATTGGCTTTACTTCAGTGGCAAAGGGGACAAGCATGACCAAGGTGTCGGTTTTCTTGTTCACAAAGACATCGTGCACTGTGTCATGGGCTGCTGGCCAGTCTCGAGTCGACATATATCGATTCGTTTGAGGGCAACCCCATTCAACATCACCATCATACAAGCATATGCCCCAACATCAGACCATGATGATTACGAGGTAGAAAAGTTCTACGATCAGCTGCAGGAAGTCATAGATCAAACACCTAAGAAAGACATCATCGTTGTGCAAGGAGACTGGAATGCCAAAGTGGGAAAAGACGCCTGCGAGAACTGGCAGGGAACCCGTGGCCAGTCCTCCAATGCAGAGACCAACGAGAGAGGCTTAAGGCTTCTGGAATTTGCCAGTTATAACGATCTCCTGCTGGCAAACACCCTCGGCCACCACAAAGCATCCAGAAGATGGACATGGCACTCTCCTGATGGGAACACCAAAAACCAGATTGATTACATCATGGTCCAGAAGCGCTTCCGGTCAAGTGTAAAAGCTGCAAGAACAAGAAGCTTTCCAGGAGCTGACACTGGAAGCGATTATGACCTGGTCATGATGACCTTTCGGCTTCACGTGAAAAAGGTTAACAAAACGAAAGACACCAGGCTAAAAGTTCTACCTCGAACGACTAAAACAGCCAGAATTAGCAAAAGAATTTCAAGCAATGATAGGGGGAAAATTTGCACCATTGACCATCCTCGGTGCCGAAGACAACACATGTGGACACGCTGATCACCACCTTTAACACGGCAGTGACTGAAACAGCCAACAAGATCCTAGGCAAACATAGGGCAGTTAAGAAACCTTGGGTCACAGCTGATGTCCTTGAACTGTGCGATAAAAGAAGACAATTGAGAAACAAGAAAAACACAGTAGAAGGTGCAGCAAAATACAAAGAAGCCAACAAGGAGGTCAAAAGGCGCATGAAAAGGGCAAAGGAAAAATGGGTAGAAGAACAGTGCAATGAAATCGAAAGCCACCTGCAGAGGAATAACACCAAGGCATACCAGATAGTGAAAAACCGGACAGGCACAAAACAGGGACGAGTATCAACCATCCAGGACAAAACAGGACGTTGTCTTAGTGAACATCGAGAAATCCTCACCCGATGGACAGAATACTGCACAGAATTGTACAATCATGGAGTCATGGGAGACCCATGCGTACTTAATGTTGCAGAACCAAGCAACCTAGATGACTCTCCAATACTTCGCGAAGAGGTGGAGGCAGCAATCAAATCGTTAAAAAAGGGGAAGGCAGCTGGAGTAGACAACATCCCAGCAGAACTGGTCAAAGCCGGAGGAGAAGCAATGGTCAGTGCCCTCACAACAATCTGCAACAAGATCTGGCGGACTGGTGAATGGCCCATACCTTGGACCCGGTCACTGATTGTTACACTTCCTAAAAAGGGCAACCTGCAACTATGCCAAAACTATCGCACCATCAGCCTGATCAGTCACCCAAGCAAGGTTATGTTGAAGATTATACTGAGGAGATTACAACCACAAGCTGAAAAGATTATCGCGGAAGAACAAGCAGGGTTTAGAGCAGGGCGCAGCACAACAGAACAGATCTTCAATCTGAGGATACTATGTGAGAAATACCTCCAACACCAACAAGATCTATACCATGTCTTCATAGATTTCAAGAAGGCATTTGACAGAGTGTGGCATGCAGCATTGTGGGCAACCATGAAGCTGTATAATATCAATGCCAACCTGATCAAAGTCATAGAACAGTTATACACCAAAGCCACCAGTGCAGTACTTTTCAATGGTAGCACTGGGGAATGGTTCAAGACTACTGTTGGTGTCCGACAAGGCTGCATACTATCTCCCACGTTGTTCAACATCTATCTAGAAAGAATCATGACCCTGGAGGATCATGAAGGATCAGTCAGCATTGGTGGCAGAACAATCACCAACTGGCAGTGAAAAAGAGCTTGCTGATTTGTTTGAGGGTATTAACAAATCATCGAGAGCTTATGGCATGGAGATCAATGCAGAAAAGACCAAACTGATGACCAATAACACCAATGGCATCAGCACTGACATCAAAATCAAGACTGACAAGCTAGAAACAGTCCACAACTTCAAATACCTTGGATCCATAGTTAGCGATGAAGGCTCCAAACCAGAAATACTTGCCAGAATAGCAATGACGACGGCAGCATTGACAAAACTGAAAACCATCTGGAAAGACAACAACATCACCCTCAGTACAAAGATCAGACTGATGCGCACCTTAGTCATCTCCGTTCTTCTCTACGCTTGTGAGACATGGACCCTGACAGCTGATCTACAGAGAAGAATTAAGGCCATGGAGATGAGATGCTTCAGAAAAGTCCTCCATATCTCCTACAAAGACCACATCACCAATGAAGCAGTGCGAAACAGCATACGGCAAAGCTATTGGCGAACATGAAGACCTGCTGACTACTGTCAAAAAGCGCAAACTGGAATGGTATGGGCACGTGTCAAGATCATCAGGACTTGCAAAAATCATCCTGCAAGGCACAGTACAAGGAGCAAGAAAGAGAGGCAGCTAGACATTCATGTCAGGCATTGGAATGGCGACCGTATCCAGATGGACTACTTAACATCGGAGTTCCTTGGCCATGCCTGCGCGTCATTCATGAATCTCTGGTGCCAACAATTGCTAACTTGGGGTATGGAAGCTTGTTGCAGCTGTCAATGGATGGACCATATGTAAATTGGAAGGTATGCTCATTAGAAGTATAATGAGTTAACAATAGTAATATATAGTATTTGATATCAAAAGACAAAGACACCGACACGTCATTGCATAGTTAAAAACTGCCTCAGTACTTGTGCAGTTAAGTGGATAAACCTTGAAATCTGCAGTTATGATTATAAATTTGAATTGGAAATCACACATTTTTCTGGCTGTTATAAAAAGATTCTATTTTCTAATTAGATTTAGAGACAATTGAGGTATTATTTTAACTCATTGACACTTTGTTTAAATCTTGCTATTTATCTTTGTTTCTGCTATTAGGTTGCTACAGAATATTCAGCCAGCAGACAGAGCTGTAGAGGTCATCGCCAACATGGCTGCCTACTGCTCTGCAGCGAAATCCCGCCAAATTGTGGAGCCCAGCAACAAGTCGTTTCAAGTGGTGCAAAAGGCAATACAGGATCCGCTTTTGATAGCCAAGCTTCACTTCTTCACTATGGCTGCACGAGAGGTACTTATTAACCTTTTAAAACTTAAAATAAATATTTAAACCTTAAGATTTCTGAGTTTAAAGGTATCTACTTTTTAGTCACTTGGAAACAGTGTAATGTATATGTTTGCATATTTAAATTGTCTTATATAATAGTGTATGCTAATGTTTTTGAAGATAGACTAGCCAATGCTTGTGTTTCAAGTCCAGCCCTTCCTTTCTGTATATCAGACCGACAGACCAATGCTGCCTTTTATCAGCAGTGACCTGAACTTCCTGTTGACTTTCCTCATGCAAAAGTTCCTCAAACCAGAAGTTCTGAAAAAAGAGGTTGCTAGTTTGTCTGCACTTGTGAAAATTGGTGTGAAAATGGCAGCAAATCAATTGGATTTGCAAAAAATTAAGATAGGTTTTGCAGCAGAGAAGCAACTTGCAAAAACAGGCATTGCATCAGACAGAAAAAGGAATTTCGGATGGCCTGCAGAGATTTTTTGCATTCTATGGTTACAAAGATCCTGGACAGATCTCCAGCAACATACCCTTTGGTGAGAATGATGGGATGTCCTGATCCCAGAGAGATGTCAAAGGAAGGAAAAAAAGAAAGCAATACAAAAAAGTTCACTAGTTGCCTCAATATTTTAACAGAGGCCACGAGACTTAAAGATGAAGAGTGTGACCGCCTTCTTTCACAGTTTGTGAAATTTCTGGATACTGTGCAGTCAGACATTAAGGAAGAGTTTAGAAATTTCAAGCCAGACTCTGAACACCATTGGGTTGATGTGTTTCTTCATACATACATGGGGCACGAAGAAAGATTTTCTCAGTTGTGGGCTGTTGTTAGACAGCTTGTTCTTTTGTCCCATGGGCAAGCAACTGTAGAAAGAGGGTTTTCGTTGAACAAAGAAGCCGGCACTGACAATAAATCTGCAATTACTTTGGTTGCAAGGCGGCAAATTATTAATCATGTCCGACTTGTGGGTTGTGCTCTGAATGTCTGCATTTTCTTTTCTGGGCATGGAATTCAACTCCAACCCTCAGTTTCTCCGTCTGCACGCCTGGCTTTTATGGCTGTGCGTGCTCAACGTCATGGTTCATCAGACCCCACCCTTTCCTTCCTGGCTTCCGCTAGACGTAGCTCGACCACCCGTGTCTATGATGTACACTGGCTTTTTGGCGGACAAAGTCCACCTTTTCCACCTCTGCTGTGAGGGTGAGATGATCTGCCATCATCTCCACCCTTCATCAGCTAGGTACCTCCTTGCGGGGCAATACCACGATTGTTTCTGATGTCATCCGTGGTATCGCTTTGTCTCATACCCGTTCACCCCGTCGCATTCCTGCCTGGTTAAATTGTCCGGTGCGCTCTTTGCATGAGTATAGACGCCGCACATCAGCTTCGCGCACCAACACTCAGAGACGTTTGGTCTCTTTCCTTGCGGTCTGGTCATACTCGCGATATCTCGAAAATCTAGCTTTTCTTGCTGGGTACAATCTATTATCCAGAGAATATAATTGTTAACTGCCAAATCAAACTCATTTAAAATTTAAAAAACCTTTTGCTAACACATTCGACAGCATCTAACCAGACTGATTATCAAATTTAAAAGTCTCATCTAACTAGGGGAAAGGAAAGCCTTCCTAACATAAAAATGGGGGATCGACCCCCAAGACTAAAACCTGTTAGGGCAGAGCTAGGCATCGAAAAAAGAACGACGCGTAGCACTAGCAGACAGCAAAACATGACGTACAGTGACACAGAAAATGACCAGTACGAGACTTCTAGCGTCAGCAGCAGAGCTGACACAATGATGAGGGTAAGAGACAACGACCTGAACTCTGATTCAGACACAGATGACGGTTTCCAAGTTGTGACTAGGAAAACAAGGGAAAGAAAGTTCAAACCCAGAACTGATAAAAAACAACACAAAAAAGAAAACCAAAAGTCAAAATGTTCTTGGGAGTGGCAGTCACATGCTACAGACCAGGTCAGAGTGCCAAACCAAAGAAAACTGAAAAAAAAGGCCTAGGCGTAATTAGAAACGTTCCCCTAGAGGAGTTTCTAGAATCCCTAAACTCTCTTTTACAAACAAAGAACTAAAAGTCAGGCCTTTAAAAAGATTCAGTCTAAAAACGAAAGAGGGAATTATCCCCAGTAAGACAGTACTGATAGAGTTCCTTGACAGTGAGACCCCACAGACTGTCAAAATAGGATTTACAATTTATCAAGTAGACCAGTTTCACCAGACCGAAAGACAGTGCTTCAACTGCAATGGTTTTGGCCACATAGCCGAACACTGCAGACTGAAAGCAATATTTGGACGATGTGGAGACTGTCACGACACCAGACAGTGCACAGTGCAGGAGCAGGAGGAATTTACATGTGTGAACTGTGGAGGCGCAGGCCACAGTGCCAGATACGGAGGATGCCCGTTTCGAAAGGTGCACCGGCAGGCCAGCAAGATCAGTGCAACCGGAAAAATGTCGTACAGTGATGCACTGAAGGCCTCCAAGAACTCCTACTGGGAGAAGAAGGCCGACAGAAATGCAGAAGCAGCGGCGCCGGCACCTAACCAGGTAGTGGATAACCCTGCAACGCCTCCCAGCCAGTGCCCACCTCCAGCAACAGAATCCGATCAGCCCCAGAAAACTGTAACTAACGACAGCACCCAGGCCATGACGACTCCTGACAGTAACGTGGTGCCAGTGGTGGTGACGCAGACTGAGAACCGACCACAGACCAAGAAACCTGACAACCCAGACGAAATAGAGACGTTGACAGAAGAAGTCTTGACACTAATAGATAAAATAAACAAATACATAAGCAAGATCACCCAGGACGATAACTTTAACCTCAAACCCAAAATGTCATTGCTAACTAGCATGCTAAAAACACTGTCAGGATTAATGATGTTTTTGATCTAAAATGGATGTTCAAATGGTGAGGTTTATGCAGTGGAACTGCAGGGCACTAAACAGCAATAAAATAGAGTTGCTAAACTTCATAAAAAATAACATGCATGCCTGAAGTTATTGCCCTTCAAGAAACAAACTTCACCAAGGACCCTATCCCACTATGTGGATATAAATATCCCCCAATATTCAAATCTAGACCTGCACCTAAAAGAGGAGGAGGATTAGCAAATAATGTTAGAAATTACATCACAGCAATGGAAATAAACCACAACATAAACTATAAACCCTGAAATAGAGATGGTCATAGCTGAGATTACATAGGCATCTGGTAGAAAGCTCAAGATAGTTAATGTGTACATCTCGCAAACTAACAAATATAACACATTAGCAGTAGAGGATTTGACACAAGTATTTAGGAGATTTGATACTGGGAGACTTTAATGCTAAAAATCCTCTCTGGGACCATAACAAACCCAAATCTGATAAGGGAGGGAAAATGATAGAAGAGGCTATAGACAACACAAACTTAGTGTTGTGATTTTTCCGGCGTCTAGTTGCCTACCCAATCAGGAGGTAGAGCAAATTGTTACGGCCGACCCAATTGGCTCGACAAAACAGCCAGGAGAGACCGCGCGGTGGAGCGGGGAAGGTAGCCGGCTGAGAGCGAGGGGAACCCGCACCCCGTCCCTCGGTTGACCCGTCACCCTGAGAGGGGGTCGGCTGCGAGGTGGGGGCGAACAACACTCCGGGCTACAGCCCACCACCTAGAACGGGTAGAAAGCCCATTCGCCTTTTTCTGGCAAGTCCGCGCTCAGGGCTATATAGGCGCCCGACCGCAAATGTTAAGGGCCGAAATGTGAAACGCCGATTGCCGTATGCCGTATGCTGAAGGACGAAGGTATTACAGACGAGTACAGACATTATCCTCGACGCGGACAGAGAACCAGCAGTGCTTCTGCAACAGGGGTGACTCTTACCAGTCAGGAAAGGAACTCGGGCATTTTGGACCGGTGTTGTGATTGTGGAGCTGAGAGACGTGGCGTCTGCGGTATTCCTATCCAGCATCGTGAAAGTGAGTTTACGTACAGCGTAGGACACGACCGTAGCTCAAAGTTAGAGGAACAAACTTAGACGATAGTAAATCAAACTTGTTGATTTGTCGGTTTGTAGAAACGGTTATTTCTTGTGTTTACCGAAGTGAAGTATCGGTACGGTAAAAATTCATAACCCGGTCAATAACGTGTGCGTGTGGATACGTATAGCTTAGCTGGGATGAATGTATGAGAGTGCGAGTGATTGTTCTACATATGTCAGTAGATGCATATTGGAGCATCATTCCTTGTGTAGTGAAATATTCTGTTGTAACTGTAAATAAATAGAGTAGTGTATTATCCCTGCCCTCTTTTATTAAGTTGTGCGCGTGACAAGCAAGGGGGTGGGGGCTTGAGCCGAGTGGAAATTGATTAAATTAGGCAGCGATTGCAGTGTTAGTTTCCCCCTTCTTGACACATTTTTATGTTGTGATAACTCTAGTCAACGAGCAGACGAGTAAAACACATAAGCGCCATACCCCTAGACACGACAGAGACAATACCGCGACACTTAGTGCTGCTAAATAATGGGGAACCCACCCACATCTTTTGTCAGGGCAATTCAGACCAAATGTCAACAATAGACTTAACATTTTGCACCCCAACCCTAGCTGACAGTTTAGACTGGGAAGTAAATGGTGATGAGACACTAGGTAGGGACCACTTCCCAATTTTAATTTCCATGCTAGAATCAGAACCAGTCAAACCCCAAGATGAACCAACCAGACTACATACCAAACGTACCAACTGGGATCAGTACGCAGAAACTGAAATAGGAGACATATGGCAAAACGAAGATGACATAGAAACAAAAACTAAAGATCCCTCAAAACCTAGATTCTTAGGAACAGATAAAGTCCAGGAAGACCTAAACCAGGTATCCAAATGGTTAAAATACAATGGACTTGACTGATTTGAACTGTAACATTGGAACTGGTAGTTTTGAGGATTTTTTGTATTTCGTGGCTACCACAGTGCATGTGGAGTGTAGGTCACTGAGATGCCACATCGCGAGAGAGAGAGAGAGAGAATTGACTCTTTCGAACATGTAAAACTGTGTGCCATCAGAACTGGTAGTTTGTGAGAACTATGTGTATTTCGTGGAGACGACGGTGTATCAGTATGTCAAGTGTACGTCACAGAGACGCAATGTCGAGAAGAGGGGGTTGACTGTTCGAACTTGTATAATTTGTACCATCAGAACTTTTAACTTGTGATCTTGGGTGCATAGCTCATGAGAAGTGGACTTGAAAAGGGAACTTATAGTTGGATAAACATTAAGGACTTTGTTTAGTGCAGTGGAGTTCAGCCGGACCAAATTATGAATTGTGAATTTTTTTGGAAATGTGTGCTTCGATTTGAACATAACTCACGGAAACCCACTGATGCACTTTGATGGTACACAGAGAAGAAAAGCTAGTGTTAATTTTGTGGAAATTGTAGTAGTGGGGAGCAGGGAGAATTAGTGTTCCACATTTGAGTTTTGAACTGAAGTAGGAGATTGAATTTTCTGACTGTTCTTGAGGCAATTGTGTGAAACCATGAGGATTTATTGTGAACAAGTTTGAGAGTGAATTTTTCTGGTTGTTTGATCTTGAAGTGAACAGTAAAGGTACTAAGTTACGTCCAGTGCTCCTGGGTGATAATAAATAGTGGTGGGTCCTATTTATGTTACCCAGTGTTGAGTTTTGTCTGGGCGACAGGAGAGTGAAAGAACACAAACACGTGCTCCCACTAGGTCGTCTGACATGGATGGGGTGGGGGGCATGACATGGACAGAGAAAAATGCCATTTGTCTTTGTGACTGCAACAAGATTTAAACCTAAAACAGGATTAACAGAATGACACTCTACCGACTGAGCTATCGAGGCAGGTGACTAAAGCAGGCATAATTTATGATGCCCTGAGACAATTAGTTCTGCTGTGTGTTGGTCCCTTAATTTTTGTATTGTGTCCTTGATTTTTGTCCTTGAAAGTGTGTACAAACCCTGACCAGGTGTACAACAAAATGAGAGCTGCCACGTGTAAAACCAGCATGCTTTCTTTAGTTATTAAAGCTGTGGGTGACTCAAGGACCTCAGGGTGCCCTAGTCAGCACAAAAAAGGAAATGTAGTTCTCACACAGGGAATGACACATGTACTGGGGATTAACCAACCTTCCCACAGGCTGGCAGCATCCAGGCGCCAATAATGATGGTCTCATTAGGCAGGCATTTAAACAGGTTCTCAAAGACAAAACTACATTAGAGAAAGATCTTGCTAAGTTTAAAACACAGTTGAAGGATCAGTTTATTGAAATAGAGCCTGCAATTTCTGAAAAAGATTGACTGCTCTTGCAATCAAAGATACACTGCAGAAACTTTTCCGGCAAGAGCAGAAACTACCATCTGAAGCAGCAAATAATGGTCATAGGTGGCACCCAATGCTGAGGTTTGCAAATCAGCATATGAAACAATTCGAAGCACAGGCATTCTTAAGTTACCAGGCTCTTCTACGCTGAGGGAATACATACATGACGTGAGACCACCTGAGGGATTTCACCCAGTGGTAATTGAAGAATTAAGGAGCCCTGCCATTTAATTAAGTGAAGATCTACGTTTATTGTGGTTCTTCATGGTGAAATGACATCCACAATGGTTTGAGTAGAACTTACATAAGAGTATATATTCATTTCACACTACATTCCATGATGAATGTGCATGTCGCTGCACAGGTCTTGAGCAATCGAGTGGGTGTAATAATGAGGAAATATGGATCTCCTAATTCACAGAAAACTTCGAAATTTATTTTGTGGATGGACAGATTTTATGACTGTCTCAATGTCAGAAAGTTGTATGAAGCCTGACATGCATTGCAAATGGTGAGAAAGCTTAGAAATCTAGCCGCAAGAAAAGCTTGCTGCTAGCGGCCCTTTGCAACGAAAATGGGGAGGCTAGCTGGAAACAGATTTAAAACAAAGACAATAGCAACGTCAGTTCCTCAGCATGTCTTTGCGCAGATTATATCAGAATTTCGCAACTATTCAGGAAGTCAAACATCCGGAGCGTCAGTCACGTGACTGGCTTAGCAACAGACTACGTGGGTGAAAACTCGCTTACCCATCTCATTATGTCGATGGTTTGTTGTGTGGCCGGTTGGATAGCCAACGTAATAAAAAAAATCCTGACAGGAAGTTCATCATTCCCACAGAAGAGAAAAGAAAGAGAAGATGGTTGACTGCTATTGGGAGAGGTGCGGTAGAGGAAGATGGAAGCATCAATTAAGAATACGATAAAATTAGGGAGGGGTTTGAGAAGGTTCTGTGAGCTAAGAATGAGCCAATATTTTTCACTACCCACAGTCTTTCAGGAGACCAGAACAGTATCCCTGTGCACTTTGCTCAAAGGGAAATGTGGGTTATATCAACGAAACTGAGCTGGGTTGAGATTTAATGTTAGATGTTTCACCAGCAACTTGAAAATTAATTGGAGTTTTCTTCCTTTCTTTTTTTTAGAATTCATTTTACAGGAGCCAAATCCAATGACAAAAGCCACCCAGACTATGTCCCTTTCAATTTCTTTAAGAAGCATGGTGAAAATGTAGACACCAAAGATTCATTTTCCAAGACAAGTCGCTTTGAGAGGGCCCAAAGCACTCAAAGCTCCAAAGTAGGAAATGTAAATATCTGCAGCATTTGACTGTCAAAGAAAGTATTTTACAAGAATGTACAAACTGGTCAGCACCTACGAGATAAACCACCTAGGCACTTCACATTGCCACTTGACATTCCTGTCCAGCTATCTGAATGAGGGATGCTGCTTCAGGAAATTCAGAGCCTTAGAGATAAGAGGGACCAGGCTTTGAAGAGAGTGGCTGAGTTGTAAAGCCAGCTAAAACAAATGACCCCAGCATCTCCACTATCAGCAAAGTCAGTTGAGGGTAATGACAAGGCATGTAAACTAACAACTGGACTTTGAGAATTTTTTGGTACTGTTTGCCTTGGTTGGAAAATTTGTACCAAAAAAACACAAGGGGTGGCCTATACATCCAAGATCAAATATTTTGTGTACATATAAAAAGCACATAAAGGTAAATGAACATCTTTGTACTTAACTTCACTGCCTCCAGCTATCCACTGCCAACCAGCCTACAGTATAAACCTATCGCGTGCACATCGAATGGGAGGTGAAGATAGAACGTGCACATCGAATAGGGGGTGGGACGGACGTCTACCCCGCCCCATTATTGTCAGTTTTGGTAGCTTCAAGGACAAGGTGAGAGTGCTAGGAGAACGGTGGGTCCTTCAGGAAAAGAAATCAGAGGTATTTATCTCTGAGGACTTTTCACAACGGGTGAGGGAGGCATGTCGAAAACTTCAACCATTTCTGAAACAAGCCAAGGATGCTAACAAGAAAGCGTACCTTAGGTACGATGCACTCACATTGATGGGAAGTGCTTCAAGTACGATGTGGTGACTAACAGACTAGTGGAACAAACAAGACAACCATGAGGTATGGGCCAGCGCAGACACTTTTCTTCGAGTGGGAGGGGAGACCTTTTGTCTAACTTTCCTGGTGACTCTTTATGTGAGCCTGACCGGCGAGAGGAAATAACATTTTCACATCCATTTGACCTGTTGAGTGATCATCCACCAGTCAATCAACAAACATTTAATATTATGACATGGAATATTCAGGGTCTTGCGCAAAAGTTAAAAAACAGTTCATTCAGGGCTTTTTGTGAGAAGTTCAATATCTTTGCTTTTTCGGAAACCTGGTCATGTACATCAAGTGTAATCGAACAAGCATTTCCGGACTTCACCGTGTTCCTTTCACTGCGTGTGCAGCGTGCTTAAGCAGGTGTGGCCGTTTGTGTTCACAACTCATTGGCTAAACACGTGGAACGGTTATTACAGACACAGCCTAAGTGTGACGCACATGCCCAGCCACAGTGGTGGGACACGGAGTGCAGCCGCGCCAAACAGGCTAAGTACAGGCAGCTAAAAATATTCAGAACTACTAATGCGACAAAGGGTTTGGAAAAGTATCTGGGTTTAAAAAGATATTTTAAAGAGTTGTGCTTAAAAAAGCAATGTGACCAGAAGAATCGAACCCTGAATGAGCTATATGAAATAAGTAAGGATCCTAAATTATTTAAGTGGAAAATATTTATATACAGCTAGACAAAAGCCTGTTCCTTTGGACAAGGTGGGTGGTGTTTAATCAGCATTGCCATTGAATGCATGGCAATTTTTTTCTCAATTTCAGATTGGAGGCTTATGATCCCAATGGGAATTTTGGCTATGCAGTCACTGGAGCCTGAATTCAACATGGCGACATCTGAAGCATCTTTATATCATGACATTAATCTGGACTCGCCCCTGCCCAACTTCAACATAGAGTGTTTTAATGCCTACCTAGCTTGCAATGAGGCAAAGGCATAAAAAAATGCAAGGAACCTGTACAATGAATGGTACCTTAGATTTTGTTGATGGGCACCTGGTGCTTCTGGAACATTTTTTGTGATAGCAAAGTGTGATGCTCAGATGAAAACTGTCTTGGTCTATGTTGTTGACGTTGAACTAGATAGTGACAGTGTTGTTGTTGGGGCACAGTATGAATTTGGTGCTGGTAGCAGCCCTTTAGCCCACTGCAAGCATGTAACCGCTGTTTTGCATAGACTCACTGTCTACAAAAAAGGAGGCATCAAAACATTTGCTACATGTACCCGAACCTGCAGCAGTTTCATACTGTCAAGAAGCCACATGGCAGATCTCCACTCAAAGCTTGTGATCTGAAGGTGCCGTTTGGAGACAGAGCGGTGTTTGATCCACGCCCTGTGCAGTCAAGCAACACGGAAAGTTCTCAAAGCCACTTGTATAATGTGTGGAAAACATGCCCCAAGGTGTATGATCGCCCTGTATCACAGTTTTTTATGCCAGCCAACATATATGGATGTCCACATAACCATGGGGCTTACTGTGTCATGTCTCTTGAAGATCAGTGTGTGCATGATAACGGAAGTTTACACAACAGTGAAGAAAACAGATTACTGATCGCGAAGACGACCCCAATCTGCCAACAAGCACTGGCTTAATGAGCGGACCAAAAGACTTCAGTCTTTGGCAGAATATGCAAACTGACAGAAAGAACAGATCGTACAAAACTGGCAGAAAAGTTGACACAAGGTGGACCAGCACTGAAAACTCCAGCAATAACCTATGGCAGGCGATATGAACCTGTTGCCGTGCACAAGTTCCAGGAAGTTTCAAACAAGAAAATTAGAAACTGTGGTATGTGTATGTAAAGATATGCCTTATTTTGGCTGCTCCCCAGATGCTGTGGTGGAAGATGGGTCTTTATCAATTGTGGAAGTCAAATGCCCATACAGTGCTCAGGAACAGGCTGTTTCTCCTGTTACTATTCCCTTTCTGAAGAAAGTGGATGATAAGCTAACACTTAACAGAGAAGACAATTACTTTTTTTAAGTACAGGGACAGTTGATGTGCACTGAAGCAAAGATGCCATATTTTGTCATCTACACATTTTAGGAATGCAAAGTAATAACAATTGAGAGATGCCTTCATCGAGGACATGACTGCTAAACTGAAGGCATTCTTTGACAGTTATTTCAAGGGTACTGTCCTAGAAATGTTATGCAGATCTCTGAGTGAGGTTTTTTTAGGTTTCTTTGGGGTGGGGTGAGGGTTGGATTCCCAACGATCAAAATCCAAGTCCCTGGTTGATGGTGGGTTAAGTAGTTAATCAATGCTGGGTATGTTTGTGCTGAGTGACTGACTATACATGTAAGTAAACTTGTTTGGCAACCCTAAATATTTATTAAACTGTGTTTTTCTTACCCTACCCAGCTACAAATGTGTGGAGGAGGGGGGTAAACTGCATGGTTTTTGCTCTTGATGTGAGCATGGTTTTATATATTTGTGTGTGGATGCTATGGCGAATAAAAGGGGGAAAACAAGCTTTGTAGGCTTTGCTGGGTTCTGTTGCCGGTTCTTTCCAAAGTTCTCAGAAACTGCCAAGCCACATAATGACCTCACCCTTGGCTACATCCCATGGAGGAGCAAAGAAAAAGAAGGGGTCACATTACGTTTGTCTTCAGATATAACTCATCTTTGGGGAGACATCCATGACAGAGCCTTCAACTCCTTGAAAGAAGCTTCGACGAGTGATTTGGTCCTAGGACATGCAGATAGGACTAAGCCGTTTATATTACATTGTGATGCCTCAGTTACAGGCTTAGGGCCAGTATTGTACCAGAAAGAAGATGCAACCAGTTGAAAGCCCAGCAGCTTCGACTGATAGCTCTGCAACTCTGTCCAATAATTCTGAAACACTGACAGAGAACAACTTCTCATCTCTGATAACTGCTGGCCAGATGGCAGATCAGAATCATTGCATGTCATTAGTTTTGCAAAACAACTTCAAGCCATCCCAGCACCTTTGATCAATGACAGCTCAGCAATTTTATCCAATAATTCTCAAAGATAACACTGACAGCTTTGCATCTCTGGCATTATTGGCTGCACTTGTGAATCACGTGCTGTATCTCTATCTCAGATTCAACTTGTGCAACAGATGCAAAATTTACAAAACAGAATAAAAGAACTCGAAGAGCAAAACAAAATATATATTACAATCAAAGATCAAGGCAACCACAAAGGAAATGGCCTCAATCTGCAAAGACAAAGCCCATCTCTATTTGGAAAGCTAGTACCAACCAAAATATCAGCTATTGTAGGGGGTTGCAAGACTGTATTTAAAACCATTCTTGACTTTGTAAAGCCATTTGTGTGCAAGAGGTGGGCAGGCAGAACTCTGAGGAAGAAAAATGCAAATTCACAAAATCACCAAAAAGGTTTGAACCTTGGAAGTTCTTAACCAGTCTGAATGAGATGCTCCTTGTAATGATGAGACTCTGCCTTGGGATTGATTTGACACACAGGTTTTAACATTTTTAAATATTTAAGTGGCTAATTTTTTTAAAGTGCAGTCTCAGGTACAATTGGCCAGATGTTTCCTTACATGCCTGACCTAGAAGGTACAATAGTTACCAAGCGAAAGAGATGCAAAGATGTGCCAGGTTTCCTCATCATTATCAATTATACAGAGATTTTTATAGAAAGGCCACAGAACCTGCAGATCAAGAGTGCAACATAGAGTGAACACAAGAATCATAACACTCTTAAATACTGGTTTGTGTCATGCCCAACAGTGTGATAGCATTTTTATCCATACCTTATGAAGGGTGCACAACAGATAGTGAAGTTATGATCAAGTAGAAATTTATCACAACTCTTCTACCATACAATACTGTAATGACAGACAAAGATTTCAATATTAATGACCTTTGCCTGCAGCATTGTGTCCTTACAAATTCCACCAGGACGATGTAGGACTTCGCAGATGACATCAGCAGATGTTATAATTGCTAACATAAGAACTATAGTCGAGCAAGTCATTAGGAGATTAAAGCAGTTTAAGATACTCAAAAGTGAGTTGCCCATTTGGCCCTTTCAAACACTGATCATGTCCAAGCATGTGGTGCTTTGTGCAAGTCAAGTTTAACTCATTCCCAACACGCCATAAGAGATATGCTAGTTGATACCTGCCATATGCTGACGCGGTGGAGAGAGTTTTACAGCAACTTTTGAAAGGGTTCAACATAAGCCAGTTTGATTAAAAGGGAGGTAACTCATATTTTCAGCTACATGTCCAGTTTACAAACATGACAACTATTAAGCAGGTAAGAAAAGCCTGAAACTTACGCTGCTGATAAGTGGAATAATGACAGTTTAGGCACATCCAAGGTGTGGCTTCATCTGGCACTTCATCTTCAGTGATGCCAACACATGCAGTGAAATCACAATGGACAGGTGTTGCACTTTATCGAAACTTGCTCAAAGCCTAATGGCTCTTCAGAAAATTTCATGGCCACACAATCCGCACAAATATAATGGAGAAATTTCCATTATGCTGCCGTTCTTGCATGATGGTGGAGTGTAAAATGCAGAATGCACATGGACTGAAACGTCTCAAAGGGTTTGAGGAAGTTTTTGGCTTATCTTCAGAAGTGCTTCTGCAACAAGGTTATTCCAGAAGAAACAAGAATTTAGCAAGCAGAGAATCCCAAAATTCCTTGTCAAATTGCACTGGCACAAGAAAATGCCCATGGAAAGTGTATATGAACAGGTAACACAAAGTTCTGCCTGTCAATGCGATCTGTCCCTGGTTTTGACAGTGTGTGGCATTTATGGATCCTGACAACACCACTGTTGTCTTCTAGGTATGGAATGTTGGCAACTGATAGAATCTCAAAATCAATTGAAAATGGACATTTTCTTTTAAGCTGCCCCCACAGCATTTACACCTGAATACAAGATCTGAGCTGGCTGCCAGAAAAATATTTTTGTAGGCCACCGTCCTCAAAATGGCAGGACTTGTGCATCTTCTTTAAGTGGCATTTTACAACCTCTTTTGCTGCTGGTTCCAGGCTCATTCCATGCAATATGCAGCAGGACAGGCAGGCAAAGGACAGGGCTTTTCTTCCATTATAATTCCTTCAATAAAGGGCCTAACTGAAGTGCTGCATGTTTTATATGTCAGTTGGTTCTTTAGAAGTCCTGTGGCACACATATACACTCCGTAAAAGTTGGAGGCTGTGAGACAACCAGCTTTCTGGGAGTGACGCTCCTGACACCTAACCTGCTTGTTCATCATCAAGCTGACTGTAAAAGTTGGAGGCTGTGAAACAACCAGCTTTCTGGGAGTGACGTTCCTGACACCTAGCCTGTTTTTTCGTCATCAAGCTGACTGTTTCAATCCACAATGGAACAAAGTCAATTTTTCTTCCAGTTCTTAAACTGTTCTGCAATCCATGGGAGGAAGATTTTTTTGTCAGCATCCTTTTTATAGACTGATGGTATCTCCATGTAAGTCCGAACAATGATGCTGTCAGATGTATGAGCCATCAGCTAATGTATCAAATCATGTCTCATTTTCTCCATATCTTGCACCTCTTCGGCCTGTGCTGCAGAGTATGGCCTGAACTTCTGCCTCTCGATGTGGTTTTCTTTGCTCTGCTTTGGACTTTGTTTGTGTGAAATACTGATCTTTTGCCAAAAGAGTGTCTTGGAATCCAAAATGGTTGAAAACAGATGCACTTGGAATTTTCATTGGCAGGCCACATGAGTTGTTGTTTGACAGTCTGGCCATTCTTGACAACTCATTCAACTCTTTAAAAAAAAAGTCCAGCAATGTGGTTGCAGGACCCTAATAGCCTGACTTTGTTGAACATATAGTACCTGTTGCAAACAGACAGAACAAGACATAAAACAAAACTTCGATGTTTAAAAAACATCTATCATCTGCTCAGGACTGTACGTTTCACTGCAATCACTTTCAACATAACTACTTCCACTTACTGGTTTACCATAACATATTTGGCATTTTTTATGCCGAGAACACTATCCATGATTTGGTCATTCTTTTGCCTGTATCAAAAAAAAAAAAAACCTGGGCCTTTAATTTAAAGGTAACTGAAGTGAGTGAGAGAAGTTTTGTTTGAGTTGCCCAGGCCAATGTTGTGACAAGGAGATGGAGGTAAATGTACAGCATTTATAAGAAAAATTTTATAAAGTAGATACTAGGCCACATAAATCAACCTTCTTGCTTGCCAGTACAACCATTTTCAATGATAAAAGGATCAGGGTAGATGCTTTTGCCCTGGGGGGAGACAGACAGGACAACTTAAAATTTATTACACGCAAATGCGAATTCAACACAATACTAATATTTAGACACAAGCAAATGGCAGAAAATATACTGTGCTTCTCAGAAATATCAGTCCAGAATGTGACACGATAAAAAATTCAATATCATTGAATATCATTCAATATCAATGATACAGTTCCTAAAGTAGACATGCATCATTGTCACTATCAGTGCACATTCCAAAGCTAACACGACAAGGGTGAACATTGCACTTACACAAACGCAACAATTATGATCACAGAAGACTTACAGAAATTAATCTTTCTTTGTATTCTCACAGCAAAACTCTTTCTTGGTTTTCAGAAGTCAGACCTCCTGCCGCTGTATCTCTACATTCTTTTTATCTCTACCACTAAGGTGCTATATCAGTATGTGTTATATTAGTTTACTTTGATATAGTCTGTTTTTATTTTTAGTGTTTTACTAGTAATCTCTGTCCTATAGCTTATTTGCTGTTTTTTGCTGGTTAATTCCCATTTTAATTTTGTATTCAGTTCATGTATTGTTTAGATCTATAACAATAACATCTGGGTGGGCATTATATAACTACCTGCATTGTCAGTTCTGTGTTGTCTTATATTTTTTGGAGGGCTAAGAGAAGATTTTAGGTTTACTACTAGATTAAGATTTTGCATAGCATTGTTTAGTTCGTCTCTTTTCTGTTTAGGCTACATTCTTAGATTCTAGCAGAACATGTCGTCATGTGCCATGTGGTGTACTACGTCTGTCTCCACAACTACAATGAATACTACTACTACTAGTTCGTTACCTGGTAGTTCTAATTCTCTCTTGGTGCCTTTGGCTTCCTTTTTATACTTTTCTTCCCACTGTATTTTAGTTGCTGGTCTGTGCTATTTTTCTCTCTTCTGCTGAAACGGGTACGTTTATTTGGATGACGTTGGCGGTTGGGTTGTCTTTCGTAACTCCCACCGAAGTTTATATATTAAATACTGTTTGTACCCAAATCATTCTAAGAACAACTCAAGGGAGACTACTACCATCAAAAGTATATCATGTGACTGACAAAATGTCGTCAGGCCATCTGTGGTCTGCTACGAGATATAGAAAAATGGAAGTTTATGAGTTGCTGATGTTATGCACACTCTGTTTCTTTGCAGTGAAGGGTATCTATTCTAACAGTAAATTTGTTTTACTCTATTCACTTTTTACTATAAACATGTGTTTCAGGTCAGTAATCAAATGGAAAAGAAAAATCTTTGCACATCTTCGTACTAGTTACTATAGTCTATACTAGTACTGGTAATAAATCTGATATCTGATAATACTACAGCTATCCCTGTACATCAATCTAAAAATCTGCGGTGGGCCAGTGCAAGCCCGTCAATGATGATGCGGCTTAAATTTGCTTTGGTCATCATTCATTTATCCTCTATCCAGCTGCTGTAACTTCGATTTTAGAAGTGCTAATTACTTTTAAAATTCTGAGGTGAAATATGAGACTGGCGAAGTACTACGGCCAGTCGTACTATATAGATATATATATATATATGTTAATTATTCTGACAGCCAACCCCTCCCAGTGAATCCTTGAGGAGCAGGCCAGGTTGTCATCAATTTTGGCAATATGACCTAATTAGTTTTATGCTTTCAGAGACATGGAGTCAAGCCTGTATTCCAAGACGCTACTCCAGTGACTCTGTGGTTTGCGTTTGCAATTCCACGTACTGTGATACAGTTCCAAGTATTCCTAACCTGACGCCAGGCATGGCTGCCATTTATAGTTCTTCTCAAGGAGGCGAAAGATTGGTACTTGCCAGTGGCAAGATGGCTAACACTACGACTTACTCATGTTGGTTGGGAATATTATTAAACACAATAAGCTTGATTTTGCAGATAATAGGTCATTATTACTGTGCAGAAATTGATTTAATAGTATCCATAAGTTATTGTCTTTTTAAGCAAAGCAGATGCACTGCAAAATAAAGAGCATAAACATTCTGCATAAATCAGCTAACTGTTCACGTGTGGGGATCTAAAAGGTCCGAACGTTCTGCAAGATGCTTAGAAATAAATGTAACATACACCAAAATATTATACTTCAGCTGAGAGTGTTGGTAATATGCATTCCATTCCTTTTGGGTGTAACATGACAATATATGATTACTTCCTTTAAATTGGTTTTAAATGCCACACTAGAATATTTCATAGCAGAGGATAAAGATGGACTGCAAGAGAGTTTCACAACCAACCACATATTATTAACTGTGTGCACAGGAAGAATATTTTGGTAGAGAAGCAGGAAATACTGAAAAAACAAGAATGGTTCTGTTTTCTGTCAGGTGAAAAGGTTAACAATAATGTGATCACAAATAAACATGCTGGAGTCAAGGTTGGGTGTTTGGAATGGTTTGATGATAGTGGTGCTGGAAATAAACAAAACCATCACAAGGCAGACAGTCTTGGGGTTTGGAGGAGCCTTCACAGATGCTGCAGGAATCAACATTGCCAGTCTGCCTCAGGCTGCACAAGAAAAACTTCTGCAGTCATACTATTCTCCAGATGGTGAGAAAGAGTGAGCAAGCATGCATATGAGTGCGTGTATGTTTAATTAGTATGTGTATGTGTGTGCAGGCATAATGCATGGTGATAGATTATTACAATAAATGATATTTTATGATAGGCATCCAATACACCATTGGTCGCATACCCATGGCAAGCTGCGATTTCTCTACGCATCCATACTCTTACGATGATACAGATGGAGACTTCCAGCTATCACAGTTTGCACTTGCTCCAGAGGATATAAAATACAAGGCATGAATATACAATGTTTCGTTTCACACATACTTAACTCTCTTTCCAGCTAGATGACTTCTTTGATGTACTAGTTAGTCTGATGTCTCACCAGGTGAGAACATTCATTTTACATATGGAGAGTCAACAAAATAATTCATTTTGAAAGCTTTGATGTCTGTCAAGTCCACTTTCAAAGGGTTTACCTTTTTGCCTGAGAGTTTCAGTATTGTAGAACTAACGACACTCTATCAGTCATATTGAATGTTTCAGATTCCATACATTAAGGAGGCTCTTACTTTGTCACAAGGAAAGCTGCGGTTATTTGGCAGTCCATGGAGTGCTCCAGCCTGGATGAAAACCAACAAGAATATGACAAGCAATGGTACATTGATAGGACAACCTGGTGGACCATACTACAAGACTTGGGCCAACTACTTTGTTAGGTAAGTCAGTTCTTAACACTGGAGTGTGTGGGAACAAGTTAACGATAACACTGGTTTCCATTATTGCTATTTGTGTAAATCTTACGAATGGCAGTGTTGTTGACATAAATTTTAAATTTATTTCCTGTTTTTATCCCTTTGTATGGTAATTGCATAACCAATGACCATAGTTAATAAGGAACAAATGAGGACAGAGCGCTATAAATCGTCATATGACAACCCCAACAAAGTACTGGCAGCGCTAGACACAACCGTATGCTGACGTATGCAATCAAGGGAGCCTACCATACCCAAACACTTAGCAAAGAGAGAGTCGAAAGTAAGGAACGTGGCAGATTACACCATGTACCATGAAGATCTGCCACGTTCCTTACTTTCGACTCTCTCTTTGCTACGTGTTTGGGTACGGTAGGCTCCCTTGATTGCATATGTCAGCATACGGTTGTGTCTAGCGCTGCCAGTACTTTGTTGGGGTTGTCAATGACCATAGTATCACTGTGACATTACTTTTGTGTTACAGATTCATTTTCAAATATTTTAAGTTCTTGAGTATGCCTTTCAAAAATAAAAATAAAAAACCCAGCCCACTAACTGGGCAAGCAGACGAATTAGGTAGATGACAATTTATGTTTCAGGTTTGTCCAGGAGTATGCCAAGAATAACATCTCCTTATGGGGCTTGACAGCTCAAAATGAGCCCACAGATGGAAATATTTATAAGTTTTCCTTTCAGTCCATGGGATGGACACCAGAAACACAGAGGGACTTTGTGAAACTAGACCTGGGGCCAGCACTGGAGAAAAATGGTCTTCAAGATATCAAGCTGATGATTCTCGATGATGACAGATTGTTTTTGCCAGAGTGGGCGCCAATCGTAAGTCTTCTCTCTGTTGTCTTTTGCAGGTTACATAAAAAAACTGTCGTGAACATCATTACACCTGGTTGTTGCAAATGTTCTTCACTCATCTTTTTAAAGGAAATCCATCTTTTACAAATTTTGCATGTTAGAACTTCTTGCGAAAATTGTGGTTTTGTGTTATTTGGGATGTTTTTAATAAGAGAGGCAGATGTGTAGTTGGCAAACTGCACGCTGTACACATTACACCATGTACTGCAACATTTTGTTGTTTTTGTTGTTGTTGCTATTGACAAATAATGCAGCAAAGAAGTCTCAAAGAAAGATTATATATTTTTTGGCAAAGACAGAATTTTCTTTTCGTTTTCTTTTTTGTGTTGTCTTTGCTTTTAGGTAGTTGTAGGATGGCATAGGCCAGTAGTCGACAGAAAGGTTTTCCTGAGGCTTTGCTGCTTCCACCCACCCAGTTTCTGTCTTTTTGTATTTTGGAGTTGCACCCATGCAGGTTTTGACCTTAACAATATTAACACATAGAGCATTTGAGCATTTGTGAAAGGAAATCGTGGATAGATGTGACAGGCTTTGACAAGGCATAACAGCAATATTTATCTACTTTGTGCAGGTTTTATCAGACCCTGAAGCCCAGAAGTACATTTCTGGTATTGCTTTACATTGGTATCTAGATACAGTTATACCTCAGAATGTACTCGACTTTGCACATGACAAGTTTCCAGACACGTTCCTCTTTGCCACGGAAGCTTGCAATGGATTTATTCCCCTTGGGCCTCGTGTTATTCTTGGTGACTGGGGACGAGGCGAAGACTATGCCAGAGACATCATTGATGTATGTGCACAGTGTGATGATATGTAATGCACCTGAAAATTTATATGCCACAAACTTTGTGATAAGTGTACTTGAATGGTATCACTTTTCATGAGACTGCTGCTGTAAGTTTTGTTTGCTGAGAATTTATATGGAGTACTGAGAGAGTGCATTTGGAATGCTTTCATCATTACAGTCAAGAGTACCTTAATCAAAATGAAATTGGTGAAACGTTTTCATTTTGGTTTCAACCTGAACGAAAATTTTTGCCATTTTCTGCCAGTGATGCATGGTGATAGAAATATTTAGTGACGTGTGCTTATGGTATGAATAAGAGGGTTTTGCATATATTCAGTGTAGTTGCAGCCACTGAAAATCAGTCTTGGTTTGAGTTTTTAACAGTTTATTATTTTGTAGGTAGAAACTTAGCACTTCATACGCAATATTCCATCCAGGTACATGTGAAACTGAACTCAGGTGTCTGTGTTTTTAGGTGCATTGGTCACCATTACATGTGTGTCTGTCAGCCTTAATGAAGATGGATGAACACAAAATTGATTTTCAGGATTTAAACCACTGGGTGACTGGATGGACAGATTGGAACATTGCCTTGAACCCTCAGGGAGGTCCAAACTGGGTCAACAATTTTGTTGACAGCCCTGTTATAGTCAATGCAAGTAGTGGGGAATTCTATAAACAGCCCATGTTTTATGTCATGGGACATTTCAGGTGAGCCATGCACATTTTTTAAAAAATTGGGCCAACACCTCCATGCATGCATCCACAGGTCATAGCCCATCCTCATGGCTCACCCCCTCCATGCATTCATGTTTTAAACAGTTAATTAAAAATAAATATTGAAAATTCCAGACCCGATAAGAGCTGGAAGAGAGACGATGTATTTGCTGTGACTGTTTCAAATATATGACCAGCAAGGATGCTTTTGTAAACATACATGCTTATCAAGTTTTCAAGTTGTTGTGCATAATTACTCTTAAATCATAGAAAAGTAGTGCATAGATAACTTGCATGTGTGTAAGGCTGTATGCGAACTTGAGACCTGCTGTTAATAAGACAGTTTCTTGTCTGTCAACATTTCAACACTGATACGTTGCAGCAAATTTCTTGTCCCTGGCTCAACATTTGTGGGGATTAAAATGAATGCTGAGGCATCAGGCATCTACACCACAGCTTTTCTCCGTCCAGATGGCATTCTGGCCCTTGTCGTTATCAACACGTAAGTTTTTATGGAGGTTTTCTTGGTGAGTGGTAAAAAACTTAACTAGTGGGCAGGGGTTGTCACTAAAGAAAAGTCAGCACTCTGGGTATAGCCAAAGAAAATTTAGTTAGCAGAGCATATTATAAAAATTGGTTCTGTCAAGTGTTCCTCTATGGAAGAAGAAAAAATTAGAGATGTATATGGCTCGGGGTGGGAGGTTTGGTGCGATTTTGTGTACGAGAGCCTGCATGCATTGGCATTTGATTTGCAAATCCAGCATGACTGTCTACATTATAATGCTATCCATTGATAGTGTGCCAGGAACAGTCCTGAGCATTAGCGATCTTTGCAGCTGTCGCACATTAACAACATATACACAGACTTTCAGAAACAGGACAAAGGTTGTGCTTATAACAACAGATAGTTTTGTGAAGATAGAGGAAATTTGTCCTGGAGAATACATACTTATTACTATAGCTTTAGATGGAGTGGAAAAGCAAGTTTTCCTTTACCATATGACCTTTTTGTTCATGTCCTTGAGGAGAGAGGCTGTTTAGTCTGTCAAGTTACATCTACTTATGCTTCAAATGCCACTAGCTGTGACACATTTCCTGCACAGTTCAAAAGTGATCATTCCTGCATGCATGGCATGGGTTTTTTTAAAAACACTTTTGCTGTCTTCTGGTGGTGGCAGTGTAAATTTGTAGGGATGTGCATGCAGACGGTCATTCTCATCTGCTCAGTCCTAAGTGTCTGGAAGTGGTGATGGCATCTTTTCTATTTTCAGCTCTCAGTCACCAAATCAGCTTTCTGTGCATGACCCCAGCCTGGGTTATCTAGATGTCCATCTTCCTGAGAAGTCTATCAAAACCATTCTTTGGGCAACCCAGTAACTGTCTATACCTTACAGTCAGCTTTAATCAGGACTATTACATTTCTCTTTACATAAATGATTATGTTATCATTTTTTTCTGTTTTACCAGCTGTGTCAATTGTTTGTCATCACACTCATGTGTGGAATGTGGAATTTATTTACAAGACTTGTATCCATTGAAATAATTACCCTACCCCCCCCCCCCCACACACACACAAACACCTGCAACCCTGACAATCTTTGCCTTTTAAGACAGAGTTTGCAACTTTGATAAACTTCCTTAGTGTATATATGTTCTGCATAATTTTTTCTAGTGTTCAGATTAACAATTTTGTGACTGCAGCCATCATTTTAAAAAATGTACATCATACCAATTTATCACTCCATGTCCAAAAATCAAAATGCATTATAACTTGGGCCGGTATTTATGATCACAGCCAGTTTACCCACTGGTTAAACTGCCTATTGCTTGGCTATGAACCCAAAAGGTAAACTGGTGGGTAAACTTACCTGTGATTCACAAGGTCCTGAGATCCTCTAGGTTACTGATGGGTTCATTACAACTTTAGGAGTGAACTATGGACAGTGAGCAGAAGTGTGTATGCAAGTGGGGTGTTTGTGTCAAGCCCATGTAATCAACAGCACATGCTGTGATGTTTCAAGAAATCCCTGGCAAAACAATGGCTATTACTAATATTATTGGAACATTTTAATTGATAAAATTATCATTACAATGAATAAAACTATGTGTGAAAGCGATGTTTGAAAGGTCGTTGTTTCACTTTTATGACTGTCATGGAGGTGCAGTAATATACAATCCCATGTACCGACTAAAAAAAAATGAAAACCACATTGTAACTGTGAATGTACCAAATGTTGAAGAAAACTATTATCATAGTTACTCAAGCAATGGGTAGACTTTCGAGTAACTTACCCAAAGGGATAGTCGATTAATCCAGCCTGGGTAGGCTTAATTGATAATTGAGTAAAGCTGCTTCATGAATATGAGTCCTGGAAAGGAACTACCTTCGTGTGCTTGAAACAGGGACATGCCAAACACCAAACTTTTACTATTTGGCTGGACACACATGAGTAATATATATTCATCAAAAGGTGAGCACTTCACAATGGTGCCATGCCATGTATGAAATTCTAGTTACGAGAAGTACTACTGTTGATTTTTCCTTACATCTGTGTGTGTCACACTTCAACAACTGTTTGGTGCCAGTGTCATGCAATCCCAGCTTACAGGTTTACTCACATATTGTCATTATTCCTATAATATGTGCCAGTGTGGTGCAATCCAAAAAAAAAGCAGGCACAGGAATTGGATCACCTAAAAAAATTCTGAACTCTGGGGGAAATGATGGGAAAAGTCTGAATCAGTTCGAGTCTGTATAGCGACAAGTGCACACGGAAAAGTTACAACAGGCAGTAACGGAACTGCACACACAAAACAGGAAGTGAGAATGCAAACTTGTCATGCAAAATTTTGTTGATAGCAGAAGAAAGCATTTTCTTTATACATATATAAAATCACCTACAGAAGAAAAGCGGCACCTAATTTTTTTAAAGGAGGAATCCAGCCCACAGAATTCCGAATTCCACCAAACTGCGGCCAATTTCCATGCCTGCAACTAACAACTTTAGATTTTGTCATTATTCTACTGAACACAAATTCATATCAGTCAGCACAGCTCTAGTTTTAAATGTTGCATGTCAGCCTATTGTGTTCTAAATGTTAAGCACAAGCAAAGTGGAAAAAGCAGGCTTAAAATGCTTGATTTGGTTGTTTAGAACCATCCCCCCTTTACACGGTACTGCTGGCTCCTGTGACAATTTTTAGCAATTCAGACTTAGGCCAACATGTTCATGCACACACATCCGAGGCAGACAAAAAAATCATGAAGAACATCGGCTGGTAGTGGTATTACTGGTATAGGGTGTATATGGCAGCAACCCCTTACCAAATGACCATGCAGCTGTGCGAAGTGTTTGGATGTTTTAACAACCAGGATGAAGGTATTTAAAACACTTATTTCTTCCTCATGGTCAAGCTGTGCATCTGCAAATGTCTAGACTGATAGATGTTTGTATTTGCTGTGGCAGCAGGTGTGGAGCATAGCATAATGCATGGTTGCTACCGACATATGGTTGTGGATTAAAATGCCATGGCTGGCACACACCTCGTCATTTCACTTCCCCAATGAATACCCTTCAACCTCACCATCTTTCCATCATGACAAAACCTTCCTAACCCTTTCCCACTTTGGTTCTACAAACTCTTCCTCAGTGCATTCTGTTCTAAAATGCATGACTGTATGATTGTTGTCCAAAAGTGATAATATTTTGGCTGGCTGAATTTCTTTTCAAATACAAGCTGGAGGTGCATGCATGGGTTGATCCTGGATGAGCTATTGCTGGAAATCTCAGGCTGGCTGGCTTGGCCTTCCAGTTAACCCAGTCACACGACATCAAAGTTTAGGCTAAGGTGGTGGCATACTGTTTGTGATCAGGAATATTCCAGGAAAAAAAACAGGTGCAGCAAATGCAGTTAAACACTAAGGGAAAGTCTTACAACCGCCCAAAGATTGGCACTGCTGCTTTCTTCTCTTTGTTTTCCCTTTAATGCTGAATGATTTTGTTAATGAAAGATTGATTTTTTGTGAACATACCCATAATAATGCAAAAAGTTCCAAACATACACTTGCAAAACTTATTGCCAATAATACAGAACTAAGAATGACGTGGGAAGTAGATGATTTTATTGTAAACAACATCATTGGCAATACCCAGGAGTGTTTAGCAAAGCCATGGCTAGGAATCTATGTGTACATACACTGATACAGTCATGTAATAATGTAGTTGGACTACAGTACAAGCAGATATAGGAAATCCTTTTGACAGTAATCAAGCCCAGTTGATTATGACGTGACAGCAACTCAGTGAAGTCTACCAGTGATTAGACATGATAAAGTAAACGTCAGGTTTTATTAAAAAAATATTGTCACGATCACTGATGTGAAGGAAAGGGACTGGGGAAGGAATAGAACCCGCTGCATACAGAAATTTGTCCTGCCATCTGCAAGATGTTTATGGGCTTGGGGCGGTGACTTATGGCAGAAAACCCGACAAAAAAAAAAAAGAAGAAAATTCTTACGTACAAAATACAATTTTCCCCATGATCTCAGATCACAAGCAGAAGAAATAGAATGTAGCCAACTAAGTGCCTACATAAAAGAGAAGTGATGCACATTCGAATAGAACTATTAAATACAAGTAACGCGCAAGCGCAGTTGTGGCCGACACAGCCTACAAGGGCAAAAAGTGTGGTAGTTGTCAATGAGCGTTTACAGATGTTCCTCAGTTATATGATGGAAAGTGTGTCAACGTTGGTACATTTCTTTGGCGTGTGGACAGACTGGAGGACAAGTATCCTTAACTCTTTGACCAAGTGACCTTGCATCGCGCCTCTTCTGTGGCCTCGCGCTCAGTGGTTGACAAGAAATGCTCGCCTGGAGCTCAGAATGTTTTATTCAAGTGGTAAGTGGCTGTACTAAAACACCAGCCAAAAGTTACTGGGATACTAAAGCAATCACAAAAGGAATATCTTGCATAAGACTTTTCTTGCTCCTGTTGCTCAACAAGCTGCGAAATCGAAGTGCTTCTCTTGTACTGCCTGACGAGCCCATTATTGTCCGAGATGGGATACAGCGGAAGAAACACATGACACAATGCACACACATAAACTGTTTCCACCGTCTGACCATAAAAGCAAAAAAAAAAAAAAAAATTAAATTAAAATTAAAAAAAAAAAAGCTTTCAGTATCCAACAGCAGCTTTTGGCCAGGCCGAAAGTATAAATTCTTTGTACAAAAGATGATAGGTGAAAGCACAGAAAAACCTCTCCTTGACGGTTGGTCAATTGATCGCTTCATGCACGCACTCCAAATAAAAAGGCAGTTAAAGAGTCAAAGAGGCATCTGATAGACAACTTTACATATGAATTTTTTTCCAAAATAAACAGCAGTGAACGAGCCAGCAAGCATGTGCTCTGCTGGGGAGATCAAGAGGCTCAATATCCGGCCAGCTCGGCGAAGGTCTGGTCAAGCTCGTCACTGATGTTCTTATACCTCTCCTTTTCAGCCAGCAATTCATCTGTTGGAAGGAGAAAGCAGCTGGCATAAGCATTCTTTGCTATCACATCCTGTTCTAATCTATCAAAGTAAACAAACAGCTTACTTCGCGATGTTCACCTTCAGAGCAATTGCATTTGAATGTGCCATAGTAGAGATCTAGGTGACTTAAATGCCAGGGAGTACCAGTTGCTCCAAGTCCTGCACCTCTGCACGAAAGAGCTACTGATCTCCGGCCAGTCAGGGCAGGCTGCAGACAACTCTTAAGTGAGCTGCAGGCTTTATGCAGCACTGAACCTCGTTTTCCTTTTTTTTACGTTGCAATGTATTAACTTCATAAAGTTAGCCAATGGTTTGCTAGGTTACAACATGGCTTTACAGATAACACTAAATGCAGACATTATCTCTTAATATATAGCTACCACATAAGATTTTTCATAATTCATCTAGCAGTGCTACATAATCTTAACACTACCTGTACACATTACTAAATCTTGATTACTTCAGCCCGGCCCTGAACTACAACCAATTCACTTAAGAAATAGGAGTGCATATATAATATATTCACACCAGTCTTTGCAAACTAGGGTTTAAAACATGCACACTTCAAACTCAGGTTATCAAACAAGTTCATGCAAAACACAGGTTTCCCTGGAAGTTGTAGGCACGACCATGCCAAGTTCATACAAAGCTCTCTGTTCATGTCTTCTCCAAAATCTGCTGATAATTCATATCTTTATATGGTGCAAGACCACAGCACAAATTGGTTATGCGTTTGCAAAAGGTTGTGACAAGGAACATAGATCAGCTGCTTACAAAAATCTGATAAAGTTACGAAGAAACAGAAAAAAAAGGGACTGGTCACATCAGGGCCTGGAATTGCTCACGGCAAAAAAATCTGCAGTACCCAAACCGAAGACATTCGTGCACATGGCCTAGTGATCTTGGCTAAAAATACACATACATTATAATAATAAAAGATTAAGGAAAGAAGAAAATTAGCAATGAATAATGCAAAAATGATTGTTTCCAAATTGTGCCATACCTATTTCCCACTAAACCAGAGAAGGAAACTTTGTCCCATCTTATGCTTGCGAAAATATTATTTTAAGCAAAATTACTTGGATATTTTGCCATAATTTCAAAACCACAAACTTGCAATATTAAAAATGCTGCACAGCTAGGATGGTTCAGTTTTCTGATGTGACCAGACAACAGTTCACCACCGCCATCTTTGTCCAGCCTATGCCTGAATGTTTATAGGTCTTGCATATGAGGACTGACCTAGGTTTCCTGCAATAATCTTGCTAAACTTTGTCAGCCTCTTTGTTAGTATTCCAAAATGACAGCTATATGAAAAGCAACATAAAATATAAGGGAAGTGACTAGAATGCTTGTGTCATTTGTCTACTGTACCACTGATAGGCGATTAAAACAGATTCACATGATCACCATTTGTTGCCATCAGTGTCGATTTTCAAGGCTTCTGTAAAGTCATGTGTGTTTTCTTTCTGAAATATCTGCATTAGTTTTTCTTGAAAGATAGCGACTCTGCCAAAAGATGCCAGTATAAGCTCACAAAAGTGACTTTTTCCTCATGGCGGAATACCGTCCCCAGATGTTTCACTCCAACTCCTGACAACTTTTTCAGAATTTGTAAACTGTTTTTTCCTTCCCATTTGAGAGAATCTTTGTCACTTGTGCGATGGACTGTGTCAACTCTCTCCAACATTTCTCAGTAATTTTGTGTTCGCCTTTCAAGTCGACAATCACTCGTGACTGGCTGGACTCAAACCAGAACCTACCAAGTGTGCCATTTTTCGAATGCATGTTTGACAACAGGGTTTTGTGGATCGTTTAGGAACAAATCGGCAGGAGAAAAATAGTTACACAAAATTCTATTTTAAAAAATTGGAAAGTTCAAATGTCGGTGGCCGAAAGCAGTTTCATCAGCCTGCTGATTTATCAGCAGCAATTCCAAGCTCTGCATATAGTTTTGCACATTCACAAAATGACCCCAACAAAATTACTAATTTGCATCAGCTGTTGCTGACTGGTTTAATACCAGTGCCTATATGGGATAAAAGACCTTGAAAGGCTTTTTTAAAAAAATTCTCCGACCATAGCACTCTTCACACTATGTCCTATGCCCTTAACCCCTGTCAGACTTGCACCACCTGATGTGGAGAATGGCTGTGACAGTGCTGTCTAGAGGTTTTGCAGCTCTCCAATGCACTGGTCCATGTCTTCCTGCAGTCGGTGATTAAGGGAACGCTGCTGGTCCAATTCGTCTGCAACAAGTCCCATGCCATGCCAAACCATGCACAACACAACACCAAGGGAACATGCTAGAGGGAGGCGACTCCATTTAACTATGGCATCTTTCAAACCAATTTCTTTTAGAACCTGAAGTAGCAGAACAAAAACACTAGAGGGAACAAAGGTACTGTCATGGAGGTGACTAAATGCATGTGGACATGGCGAAAATGGGGGCAGGCAAGTACCAGATGTCTGGAGTGAAGTACAGAAAAATGTCATGGCAATAATGACCACACATTCACACAATTAGTTGTGTAACTTTACTGTTTCACAAGCACATTTACTGTTGCAATCCATGTAACACATTTTAATTTGCAGTTCTTTCTTCAAGGCATGTTTAAATATGTCCAAATGGCCTGTTATTCTTGCATGTCCATATTTTGTGGTTGTGCATGTCTATCCATACAACTATACAAGCTTGTGAAGCCATGAAAGTATTCTTATATGAAGACCAGAATGTTTGGCAGCATCATGTAACATGAATGTGTGATGATGAATGCACGGATTATAAACATCTCCAGAGATGATGCCAGTTGATTCCATACCTTCCAACTGCTCAACCAGTTTCTGTAGTCGCACCACCTCTCTCTCAGAGAACTCGGTCCTGGTTTCAGTCTGAGGCAACAGAACATCATGCCAAAACATTCCAAAAAGACATGCCATTAAGACAAGCTATCCACCCAAGCTGTCAGTCACAAAGGTTACTTGCTGATGCTGGTATTAGTCACACAACAAACTCCACAAAATCTCTGGGGTTCCTATGCAGCTTTCCAGAAAATCGGTACTTTTCCTCTCTGAACTGCAATGTTCACTTCAAGCAGCTGACCCTGTGCTACTATAAAAGAACTTCATGCTGACTGCCATCGGTTTCAAGGAATTTTTCTGCTTGATGGCTAAAGCCCTTCCACCGATGGACATTTGCAAACGTTCTTCATATCAAAAACCATGGTGGTATACTCATCAATCCCCTTTTGTATGAGACAGCCATCATTGGACATTTGCTAGTTCAGAGAAAACAACGAACATCAACAAGTGGACAGGCACACCACTCTGGTCTATGCAAGGCAAACCATGCCGCAAACAAAACGACAGGAGGTACACCACTGGTGGCACTACCAGCAGGCTGCAACAGCACCCTACCTTCCAATCTATCAACCTCCTTCTGCAGTTTGGACACTGTCCTCTCTGCTTCCTGGGCACGGTTCTCAGCCTACACCCAGCACAGTTCTCGTCAGCAACACTCAGAAGCTTATCAGTTCTGCTTAACAGCAGATCCAACTTTTTTTTTTTGCAACATACTATGCACTTCTCACTGTTTTTTTTAAAAGGACTTAATGTAGACAGAGAGAGAGAGAGAGAGAGAAAGAAAAAGAAAGAAATGGTGCACATCACAAGTTAATAAGCAGACAGCAGTTCAAAGGAAGTTGAGGTGCGACAGGGACATCAGCAAAAAAAAAAAAAAAAATTAGCTGTGTGCTGCCACACAACACCCTTTGTAACACCTCAGCTTCTGTGAAGCAGCTGTCAGCAGACTACCCTGTGATGCCCACTACAGAGTTATGTTTTGGTTTTGCACAGAGACATTACTACTGAATATACAAACTTTTTAATAACACTGAAAAAAGAAAATTGTAAGTAGTTTCACAATTGAAATGGATGTTCTGTGGTTTTCTATATCCAAAGACAAAATGCATTTAACAGTACTTACATCCTTGAGTCTCTGTGTCAGGTCACGGATGGTCTCTTCATAGCTGTCCTCACGCTGGGATGCCTGTAGATTGCCACAAGACATTAAGCCTCAAGAACACATCATAAGCAAGCTTAGTCAAACCCTTGATGCCATTCTAAACGCGTATCCCTGCTGCTGTGACCAATTTGTTCAAGTGGAACACTGCAGCATTAGGTAGCTCGCATTTTAAATGTGAGGTTTAAACTGCAAACATTGCAACAAATGTAGAACAGAAATAACTGTGACAAAACTGTTGATATTTTCAACGAGCAGAGATGTAACTTCGTAATGCTTTTGTGGACAACCCCAAAACTCTTACTTTCCCCAAAGCCCATAAATCTTCAGACTGAAAGACTCAATTCATGGAGCTACCCATCCTGGCTTTTCAAAACCACAACTCAACAAAAATCTAGCTATCTGCATCAGTATGTTACATTTTTAAAAAAAAATCCTTATATATGCCTTGGCTGAACTCTTGCTTCTATATCCCATTTCCCTTTGCAGCAAAAAGTTTTTAAAAGACACTAATATCGAACTATTTGTCTGCATTTTATTGCTTAAATCAAAGCCTGCTTTTGCTCATTCTATGAGTTATTTTACAAAAGAAAAAACAGATGTTCTTCTTCTGCATACTGGTATATCCCTTTATCAGACAATGCTTCTCTTTATAAAAAAATTATAAATTAACACTTTCTCCTGATGGCTAAACCAAGTCAGGCAATGTTCTCCGACATTTCCTTTATCTCCCTCCCCCTCAGAAGCGGTCTTCCAGGAAAGGATAAATACCATTATAGAAGACATACAAAATGTTGGGAAGTTGCAAAAGTTTTAAACTGCACACATTGTGGCAGGCATTAAACTCGCCAATACAGGATTATCTTTAACTACAATATCAGTTTCCTCGATTCATATTTGAAAAAATGGAATAAAGAAGGGTTTTATACAGCAATGTAGGACAAAGATACAAATAACTACTTTGGAAGATTTTAGCAGGTAAAAAAAAATCTGTGGCATACCCTATATTACTGACCATGTGAGGAAAACAAAGTTGATAAATTCACAGAACCTATGAAAGAATTTGTTTATTGCTCCCACCACCACCTAAAGTAATTTTCTGTCTGCTCCACTGAAATATGTGAAGATAGTGTGAGAAGTACAGCAGTGTTAATCTGTCGAACAAATGGGTTAATAAAGACATGAGCAGCCTTCGTTAACTTGATATTATAGCATTACAATTACAAGACACAACCGTAACACATATGACTGTCTGAAAGTAAAACAGATTAGTGATTTGGATTTTCCCCCAATCAACTTCATTTATACAGAATGGAAAAATTTGTGGCACTGGACTCCCTTTGCAAAGTCTTGATACTAGCCCACAGAAAGAGGTTTTGATGACAATTGCTAAGATTGTTTTTTGGAGAGTGGGTGACACATTTTGTCACAAAAACTTTTGGACAAAACTTTTTCATTCGCAACACACTGAACATTTTGTTAAGGCATCCAAAACCCCCAGAAAAAGAGACACCCTTAGTCCCAAAAATTACCCCTTCTTATTCCCAGCCCAATTCTTTTGCCCCTATTTGAGGGGGAGAAGGCAATACTATCACCCTCTAGCGTACATATTGTAAGCACACCCCGACATGTAGCATGACAACGAGAAAGTATAAGTGTGTTGAAAACTGTATGCCCATGCATACCAACCTTCATCGTTAACAGCAGACAGAAAATCTTTTCCATCAAGAATTTAAATCATTTAGAGTGTATTAGGCAATTTCAAGTAAATACAATGCATGCAACTTTGCAGAGGTTGGTTTGGAAAATCTTCTGTTTAATGTAAACTGAGGGGTAAGTATGCAAGTCTGCCAGCAAGGGCGATATCACCCATTATGACTTAAAAAGTTAGCAGAAGCCTTCTGAAGGGAACAAGTGAATACACATTGATTAAAATTTCTTGTTAATCAGATTAAATTTCATGCACTGCCAGAAAATGAGTTAGTCACTCTAAAAGCATAATTTTAAGTTTTTCTTTCCTGTTAGTGAGCTCTAAGGTTTTCATCTTCACATATTTCAGTCACCTTCTTCAGGCAATGCTTCTCTCTCTCTCTCACATGCAGCAACAAATTTTTCTATGTCTAGTCGGAACATATGAAATTTAACTGAACCAAAAAAAATTATTCCAAACTTTGTTAGAAAATTGTCCCTTTCAGTCACCACAAGCATCGGATGGCCTTTCCATTTGATATCTCTAAATCAAGAATTTTAAAACAATCATGTATGAACTGCAAACAACAAAATGTATTAACGCAGTGAAAATAATGCTTTCAAACTCATGGTTTTTTATGTGTTAATATGGAGAAAAAACCACAGTTCCCGCTGGCACTAGCACGCTACAGACTAACAAGACCTCTGCAGATAATTTGGTTTCTCTATAGGAAAAGATGCTCAGTTTCAGCAGAAGGCCGACACATGAATAAGCTAATGAAAAGAGAAATCTGCAAGGTATGAGATGAAACTTGGGTCCTAGGTGAAAGATGATTAAAAACCAGCCAATTACCAGGCACAATGAGCTGAACAGTTTCTCAGAGGCTCACAAAGAAAACTGCTCTTGTATTTTTGAAATGCACATTTTATCATTATTAGTGAACAGTGGCATGTGGGAAAAGAAAAAGGTGATCCATAAGGCTCAAATACCTGCTTGAGGAGTGAAGGGCAGTAACAAGGGCATATGAAATGAAATCTGTTTTAAGGCCGACTGCAAAGATTAGTCATCTAGCACTGGTGATACCATTAGACAAGTCTGGGCTAAATCTTACGGCAAGACCACTTCAAACAGGACAGCATCATAAAGAATGGGCATTATATATTTTTTAAAAAAAACATCTAGTGGGGGGACAAGTAAACCGCAATGAGAGACTTATAAGACAAGAAACAAGAGCACTGAGACAGCCTGAAGGGAAGCACAGCCACCACAAGAGATGCAAACCATATACCTCTGCTATATTGTAAAAGAATTATAAACAAAAATGAACAGATTAAGATGGTGGCAATGCCAAAAGTCAAGAGGATAAGGAATGCCTGCCGATGCTTCTAAATCTCAGTCGACGTGCTTTGCGGACACAGCATCCACAGGACAGACATAAGCTACAGCACGTCGCCAAGACTTTCAGAAACCAAACAAAGAAGTGTCAAAGTTTTAAAAAAAAATGAAACAAAAAAAGACAGAAGTCAATGATGCATGCAGGCCCGAACTGGTCACAGGTGGCCAGGGGAGGGGTGATCTGAATGTGGCGGCATGCGAACACGGAGCAGTCAGACTATGGATGGAATACCTCTTGCTCACTGATTTCCAAAGATTTCATATTGTTGCCCACAACCTTCAACTCCTCTTCCAACTCCAGAATCTTCCTGCAAGACAACAGAGACAGCAGAGGCCGGACGCTGTATTATTTTCCCCCCCATGTTCTTTGTGGACAACGTTCAGCTGGCCCCACTTGCCCCCAAAGGAACGTGTTTGTCACAGCATGCACTGCCGTGCTGTTTTGACGCCCTAGGTGACGGTTTGTAAAGTAGGGAGAGAGACAAACTGCAAACTTCCCCAGCTCAGGATTGGGTCTTACCTGATCATTTTGAATGGAGAGGGTTTTGATAGAGTTACCCAATATATGTAGCTGCTCATCCAGTTCATAACATCGGCTGTGGAGGAAGAGACAGAATTGAAACAGAAGCTGTACATTAACACCACCACTAGACGGTATGCCATCCTAGTTCAGGCACTAGGAGTCTGCGCCAGTTTTTTTTTTAGAAAAAAAATACAAAGCACAAGATGGAGAGAAGAGATGCAGTTAGCAACACAGGACCATCAACTGTACTCATTCTCTCCCTCAGCTGTTGGCTGTGCTGTTTTCTCTTGCTACTACAGATACAAATATATGCCAGTATATCCGATCTGGTCAATTACGCAAGGCTCCTCAGGCGCAGACATTCTTTTACACGACCACCATGCGGGCAACCATATCAAGAAAGTTCACGTCCATCCAAAAAGTGTGCACACAAGGCAGCTAACCAGCGGGCAACGCTAATCAAAGCCTGCCCCAACCAAATTGAAAAAGAGGTGAGCTAGGGTTTGTTTTTGCAGTTTGTTAGCCTCCACTTACACCAGACCCCATAGCCATGCGGAGAGTCAGGAAGGCGGCCTATCAGGAGGTTTGGGATCATCTCACAACATGGACTGCCTGTTCGTGATGACCAACATACTGGTCACTAGGCACATCCCAGTGTTCCAAGCTGGTTCATCACCACCATTCTCCAGTGAAAGTGCACTAGCAGCCACATTGGGAGGCGCAGCTGACTTGCAGGTAGAGGGGAAAATGCAAGCGTTGACACAACGTGCCCCTCCCATCATCAAACTTTACTCCTGCAGTTTATCCATTTCTCAGCTGTGCAAGGCAAAGCACAATGTTTGCAAAACTGTGATGCATGTTAAGCAAAAAACTTGACAAAGCCAAGGCTGAGGCCCAATATGCAGCAGTCACCGAGAACGCAGAGAAACTCTGAATGCACTAGTACTTCTGCCTGCTCTCCTTTGCATGGGGGCTGATGTGATCGAAGGTGATCTAAATTGCAAGGCCTGTAGCTCATCGGCATACACACTCACTACTGCACTGTGCCTCCATGCTACCCCACCCTAATGCACCCCCTCTCTTCATGTCAAGTGTTTGGTTTTTTATGACTTGACTGGAACATCCACTGCAGCAGCTACATTTTTAAAGAAGTATGCTAGCGAAGAAATTCGCCAGCCTCGGAAAAGTCAACAGCTAATATGGAACAGAGGCACAGAGTGACAGCAGTCAATGTTCTCTGCTCGACAGGCCTGGACCATGGCAAGGAAAGAGATGCAGACGTGAGCGGCCAGCCAGCCACAATCAATCAGACCACTTACCTCTTCCTGTCTGCATCAACCCTTTATGACTCGGCTGATTGTTAAGCTGGCCAGCAAATCACAAGGATACAAAGAGGACAAGGAGGTAGACGTACAAGTTCAAGCAGGTACACATACAAGTTCAAGCAGGTATATGTTAGATCTGGGTTCTGGGTAGCTTACCTTCTCTTCACACAGTTCTAAAGATCTAAGGTTATTGGTTAAGATGTGAATTTGCTCCTCCATTTCTCGCACTCGCCTGCAACATTCCAACAGCAAACATGCAAGGGCCAAAACATAACATGCCGTTAGGTCAATTCACACATTTCAACCGTTTTCTGGCACAAAGTCCACAGCCAACCAGATGTCCTTCTGAAAGATCTAACCATACCACGCTATTACTGCATGTCTCCTAGGGTTGCCTTAACTTGGAAAAAAAAAGTAGAAAATCAGTTTATATTTTAAACTGCCAAAATGCAAAAAGAATAATTGTAATGGATGTATGGTTGATTTTGATCTGATTTCTAAAAAAAAAATTGTTGTACTGTAAAAAATGAAATGTTTAAAAAGTTTTAAAATGGAAAAAATAAATCACTGTCCAATACACTACCCCATATTTAATCATCTCTAAATGCTAGGCAATTCCACACCACCCCAAGTTTAGCCATTTCAGTATGCTGACAATCCATCCTACCCCATATTGAACTATTTCTGTATGTTGGGAAAGTCCACACGATCCCATGTTCAACTATTTCTATACTTTAGGTAGTTCCACGCCACCCCATATTGAACTATTTCTGTATATTGGGTTACTGCACACTATCGTATATTGAGTTTTTTCTATATATTGGACAATTCCACACTACCCCATATTGAGCTATTTCTCTATGTTGGGTAAATCCACACTATCTCATATTGAACTATTTCTGTACATTGGGTTATTACACACTACCCTTTAATGAGTTATTTCTATATGTTGGTAATTCCACACTACCCATATTGATTTCTGTATATTGGATTATTCCGAGTTACCCCATACTAAACTATTTCTACAACATGTTGGGTAAGTCATAAAAAGTTAAAACTGGAGGCTGTGGTTTTGGTTCTTTGTGGTTTAGTAAAAATATAATAAATACCAACTAAAAGCAGCAGCCAGACCCTGATATCCTGACCAGTAATCATTTGTCAATGAAACAAATCTACAGAAAAATGAAAATCTACGTTTTCTGATTTCAAAACATCTTCAAGAGTTAAAAAGAAAAAATATACTGATATGAATCCACTTTCTGAAAATACAATTATGCAAGTAACGAAAAACAGCAAGGTCTGACTGCTGACCCAAAAAAACAAACAAAAAAAATCCACACACAAATTAAAGGCATCTCCACTGTATTCTTTTAAATTGCCGATGTCTACCTTTGTCTCCCCAACTGCATTCTTAGTTGACACCCTCACCTCTCTCTCTCACACACACAGACACACAATCTTTTTGAGGACAATAAAGGTAGAAATTGGCAGTTCCCCCCCCCCCCCGAAACAGATTTTAAGCCACATTAATATAATGTGATTCTCATGTTTTCCTTCTAGATATTGTCAGTAAGACAACTGTTAACGGTCACATTCACCTATCAAAACTCACAGGCTTGGCAAAACAAAAAGAAAAAACTACAAATAGAAACAAAAACAGACAAAAAAACAAACAGAGCTTTGTCAGAGCAAATGCATTTTTCTTCTAAATTATCTGTTTCAGTGGACATCCCACAGCATTGGTTCTGAATACCCAAAGACATTCACTGAAACCGGAGCAGACAGCAATTCCAGCCCACTCAGCATAAGACAGAAAGCTCAGTGCACCGCAGGTCCTTCAGCACACAACAATGGGGAACAAGACTATGAAGTTAGTGTGGAATGCACAACGGCAGCAAATCTATGCTGAGTGGGCAGTGGGATATGCTCCAGAAACTGACTTCACCTGTACGCACCTTTCTGCAATTTCTGCTCTGTCCTCAGCTCTTTCCAAATCTGCCTCCATGACAGCCAGTTTGCGATTACACTACGCAGGCATCAATGACGAAGGGGAGGGAGGTGCATGCAGAAACAGCACATACAGACATACTGAGAGCATGTGACAAACCACATTTCCTTTGCATCATTTATTCATGTTCAACACTCACCAACAAGGGATGGTTCATGACGGGTCAACTTTTTGCATACACCTTATTGCTTCTATTCAAGCTTGCCGCATCTTTCTCAATGCTCTTATCCCACTTTATCTACAAAAAGCAAACCTGCATGAACCCATCCAACTTCGCATACATTCCACAACACACACCTGAATGCTGACCTTCCTTCAAATTTTCTAACAAACTTCTTTTCAATAGGTCATGAAATGCATTCCCCTTCCAAACAAAAAAAGTACTGAGGCCAACCATAAGAGGCTTAAATTACTTTCCTCATGTTAACCTGATGGGGAAATACACGAAAGTGCTCTTGAAAAACTGGTCAGCATTCAGATATGTTCAGCTTATCACACCCATCCAGTTCACATCACCCACTATGCCTCCTGCTGTAGTCCACTCTAGAAAGGAGGGTGGTGCGAAGTGGATGGGTGGACAGCTGACAGGCATACTTACGCTTCAGCTGCCTCCATACGAGCCTCAGCTCGCTCCAGGTCAACCTCTGTGATGGCCAGCTTTCGGGCAGCCTGTTTGTCACACAGCCATCATCTAGTCCTCATTAGCCCAAGACAGAGAATACTGCACCCCCACCCAAGTTCACTTATACTGCTCCCACCTCCATCCCTTCTTACTGATTGTAAACATCGAACACTAACAAAAGATCTGCCCAGCTTTTTGTGACCAGGTGAAACAAGGAAATGCTTAGGCTGTGTTGGCACTGTATGTGTATGTGTGTGTGTGGATGTGCATGCTACACTAGTGTGCTTGGAGCAATTAACATGGACAGGGAACCCCAAAAGATGGACACACACATTTTAAAATCTATTATGCTTCATTATACCATTAAGACATCTCTGTCTGCTTAATACAATTTGTGAAACTGCCCAATGATCGATAATGCTAATCGAACACTTAGTTACATAGTAAACTAAATACATGTAGTAACTGATAAAATGTGATGTCGATATCATTTCACATAATCATTTAAGCATGGTCCTTGCAAGGGGGAATATTTAATGTGTGTATTCAATTTTTGAGATATCCTGCACACTTATGTGATGAAGCTCAGTGACTTTTAACACAAAAATGGCAATAAATAGCCTATGTCCCAGGAATCTTTGATTCTTACAATAGAATGCTTGCTTCTGACAGCACTCCTTTCATGTACATGAACAAAAGTACAGTTTATTTAACATTTTGTCTCTAAAATGTACATTGAAAATGTCTCAGATTTACTGAACTGATGCAAGCCAGAACACTTGGAATTTTTTAATCTTAGAAAGATGAGTACCTCAGGCTGGATGCTATACATAATTAGCATGAACAAATCTTCAGCTCTTTTTAAAAGTAATGTACTATAGCATACTTTCATGGGTGCAACTCCTTAACTCTAAAAGATTGAAACCAAGTTATCTGGAAAGATCTCACACTTGCCCCTGTGTGTGCTATCCACCAAACAAAACAAAGAGTTCTCAATGGTCACTGGTATATGTAGAGTGCATAATTTGCCAATACATGTACCAATTTATCAACTTTAAGGGAGTGCTTTATTCCTCCCACTTCCACACACACAAAATATAGAAGTTCAATCTGGCAACATTTTCATAATATAAAAGAGTTGCATCCATATATTTTTAATTTAACATGTGCAAAAGAGTTTGTCAAGGGCACCATCTTTCTATGCACACAAACACTGCAAAATACCTATGTTCAACACATGCTTTTCTGTACCATTAGTTTGAAGCTTCTCTTGAAACTGTTTTTCACAACTGCATGCATACCAAACTGTTTTAAACTCTGAGCTTGTCATGCACTGAAAACAGCTATTTCACACAAATCAGCTCCCATCCTAAGCCCCATGCACTTAATGTTGGACACACATTTCCACTGACACTGTTCTCTCTGTTTAAACTACTACAGCTACACGAATTTTCAGCAATCTTGTCAGATGGGTGTGCATGCCATGACCACAAGAGGGTGACCTGGGACCTGGAGCGCAAACTGTTAGATGGTAAAACGAGAAGGACAAATGCAAATCAGCTCGCATTCATTATGACAATGCTACACCAATTAATATGAAACACCACAGAATATCAACTAAAATGCAAATTCAAAACCTTTCAAAGAAACTGTTTTCCTTTTAACACCTGTTTACAAATTCTGTGGTTTTTCTAAGATGTTGAAATTCAATGAAAATTTGTTCAATGTTTCCCAATCTGCATAGTATCTGATCCTCTTCATTTGAGCTCAACTGGCTCATTTTTTTTCACCATGAAGTACAATTAACAAGGAAATTTTTCAGTGCAAAAAACAAATATATTCTCCTTGAGATTTTTGTTGTTTTGAAATAAAGCCAAGAAACAGCTGCTTTGCAGTTTACAGGGAAACAAATTTCCCAAATGGGGTTTTCCGTGTGACTAGCATTATCCATCTGTCTTTCATAATTACCACAGGCGAAAACTCTGCTGCCTTTTAAACATTTCTTTTCAAATTTTAAGACTCAAAATGTACATCAATTCATGCCATTGGTAAAGAATAGTGAATCAATGCCAGTTACACGGAGATTTTGGGTAAAGAGTAATGCCAGTTACATCATCATCAATGAAAGCAACGTTGTGTATCCAAACAGAAGTAACAAGTCAATGACAGCAATGTGATATCTTCATGAGTTCTGTAAAGTGAATCTGGCTAAATGGACCAGCAAAATGACCAAAGCTTACACTACAATCTGTGATCAAATTGTTTTCCATCATCCTGACCGCATGACTTTTAACTTTAGTTCCATCTTTTTTCATCCAGGCAACTATATTAGGTAGTATGCTGTAACTGTATTCTGTGGTGTCAGCAATGTTCATAACAGCAACTGGGTTATCTACAAAGCTATGTCCAAATGGATGCAATTCCGTGCTAAATTTCATGCAGCACTCTTCAGCAGGTCATGAATTTCAAATACAGATTAGCGTCTGTCTCATGGCACAAGTGATGCTATTTCCTGAAGGGATATACTATGACTAGTGGACACTGATGACCAACTTGCAGATCAGCCCATGCCACTTGGTGAACATCTATCAAGTCATGTAGGACCTGAAACATTTACTTCTGAAGCAAGACAGAAAACTGAACAGATGGCATCAGCCGATCCATCAAATAGCTAGGGCACCCATCTTGAAGCACCCACTAGCAGTGCTGGATTCTACAAGCAAGACGAGGGTTATCTCAAATCCAACCAGGCCATTCATAGGTGGTCAAACCACATTTTAGAATATTTCAGGGCTTGAAATTCTGGATGGTAACATCAGGACTGTCCACCTATGTATACGCTTAGATAAATATGGTGAATTTTTTTTTTTTTAAAAACTCTTCACTGTTGGAGGAGGGAGACTGGTGGAGATTACTGAGAATTCTAAAAGATTCTTCATAAAAACGCAGTGGCCTGTCCACCAAATGGCTCCTGTAGCACTACTGTAGATAAAGCAGACTGGCATATACGTTTGAGTAGAATTTCTAGCCCTGAAAGAGGAGGTGGGGGAGCAAAGCGTCTGTGTGGTCACCTCATCGTATTTACGATCTGTGTCTTCTGCAATGAACTTGGCTTCCTCTAACTGTTTCTCAAGGAATTCAATACGCTCTTCATCTGCCTGGCTCCTGCTCTCCAGCGCTTTGCGCCCTCTAGTGAACCAATCAAGACAGCATACAAATCAGAGGATTCCAATGACATCATTGCTAAAAGCTGCCCTAATTTGTCAGCAGGATGCCTTGCCTTCCCTTGGCATCCTGTGCGGATGCTGACCAAGTTATTCCACCTGAAGTGTTAGGAGTCTTTGTGATTATTAAGAGACATGCACACTCAAGAAAAAAATGCACCAGAACACAGCATACTGCTGCATAAACGATCATAAAGTCACAAAAAGAATGAGCCATGCAAAGACTGCTTTAGAAATGCCAAACAGCGGCTTTTGCCAGCAAGTGCCAAACTATGAAAATTACTGGAAGACTGAAATCTTGCACCCCCTCCCTCCCCCGTAAAGAATTTTTTTAAAAAAAGGAAAATATTTCCATTAACCACGCACAAGTGTTGATTAGCGCGCTTGCTGTTAGGACAACAATACAACCAATGATTAATCATTTAGTGTGTCAATAACTTTGCGAACATTTGCAGAAATTTGCAGCTGCTCCACATCTCCATTAGCAAGCCACTGGCAGGCTGCTTCAACAGTGACTTCATGAACAAAGAGCAACAACAACCGGCATCCAGTGTGAGCGCAGCTCATCCAGTGATCTTTAGTCCATCCATTATTTCCAGTCACAATAAGCATGCCGTTGATAAGCCGAAGATGCGCAGAGGTCAGGGCAAGTGCACAGGGGAATTTTAAACTCCACCACTATCATGACAAATGGGCATTCCATATAAATCCCAACTCTTGGGTTGGACTCTCGTGGATTTCCGAGGGAGAGGGGAGGACCACTTTTTACCAACGTTATTCTCAGTATTGGTAAACTGCAGTCGCCTAACAAACTGCTGCATGGCACCATTAACAACCTTAACTAAAGGTTAAGAAAAGAAAACCAATGTCCATGAAAGTGGTGGAGTCTTGGCTGGGATGTGGGACCTTAGAGCAGATACACGGCCAACATGAGCAGACAGAGTGCAGGGAGGTTCACCTCATCATATTTGCGCTCAGCATCCTCAGCGATGTATTTAGCCTCTTTCAGCTGAGCCTCAAGCCCGTCTATCCTCTCGTCATCTGCAAGGCTCCTGCTTTCCAAAACCTTGCGCCCTCTGTCATATAACCACAAGTACACAGGTACCAATTATCGGAAGTGCATGAGCACCACTGATCAGAATTTCTGAAGATCTAGGTCTGCTTGGAAAGTTGGATCCATTACCAAGCCTACCTTTGACAGTACACTGTCATGAATTTCATGCATCAACAACACCTGTCTATAATGAACACAAACTGCAAGTCACAGCCACAATGACAGATACCATGTTCACAAACATGGCTGCTGACAATCTAGGAAGAGGAAGAATTTCAAGTTAAACATTACACAGCATTGTTCCTTTAGGAAAGGGAGGCCAAGTGGTTAGAACCTGAAGGTGCTGGTTCAATACCTTTGTGCTGCACCACACTTCCCACAAGTTGATCCAGGTGCGAGTGTGAATGGGTACCTGACCCCATGGGTTAGGGAAGGGAAGACAGCGAAGGAGAGGAGATAAGCACCATCCTCATGATGCTAGCTCACAGAAAAATGGTCTTAAATGCCACACTCCCCTGCGACCTTCAGGTCATGGGACAACCTTTACCCTTTAGCACTGTTCCTGAAAAGAAAGACTTTTATATTTATTAGAGATGTCCAGAAACAAACAACTGGAAAGCCCAGTCATAGAATAACCTGTTGATCTGGAAACAGAAAAAAAGGCAAATGAATTAAATCTTCAACTCTCTCAGGAACTGATGGCTGAAAATGGTGAAAATCCCACAAGCACAAGGTTTTCCGGCAAGCATGTTTTTAATTCTTTAAATGCATATTCAGCAAATACTAGATTGGTCTGATTGCCTGGATAAGAAATTTGGTGGGAAATGAAGTTTTCCATGTAGATCAGAAAACGAATAATCAAATGTTAATTTTTAAAAGAGTTTTTAGAAAGGAAAGATGGAAAGATTACTTACTAGCAAACCAAAAAAGTCCTATATTTTGCAAAATCTTTAGATGCTTGCAAGGAATCCTTGTGCCTTTAGATAGCATGATTAGTTTAGCAGATGTAGGCAGAAACATACCTCCTCATATCGTGCTTCCATTTCCTGGGCAGTCTGTTTGGCTGCCCGTAGCTCTGTCTCCACATCTTCAAGCCGCTCATCGCCAGCAAACAATTTATTCTCCACTGTGCGCCGCACTCTGAATGGTCAAATTGCAGCAAGGCATGCAGAAGGAACACACACATAACATGCAACAACACATGCAGATATGATTAATGAATTACTCTCTAGTTTATCTTCTAAGTTATAATTCCAGAACAGAACTATTTAATCGCATAGTACATTGAATTCTCTGAGTACACCCCCAAAACATGCACACACACACACAACCCCCACCCCCCCACCCCAAAAAAGTGCATGATTTCCACAAAATGCATGTTTCTGTATTCTGCAAGAAACTGGTTTGAAAAAGAGGGGTTTTTTTTCAATCTGAAAGCATAGGGTAAACATTATTAAGGCAGGATGGACAATGAAGTTGAAGAGGCTCATCTAGTACTCCCTAAGAAGAGAGAGTCACACAGAAAAGAGAACTGAGAAAAAAAGTTATTAATGTAATAACCACTAGACTGCCCAATTAAGACATTTCTAATATGAGCAGATGCAAAACATTGTAGGAATTACTGTTCATATCCACTTCCTGGCCTGCATCCAAGAACATTGATGCAAACTTCCCAAACCATATTCTAAAATCAGCTATAGTAATAGTAAAAAAAAAACAAAATTTATTTTAAAATCAAAAGGTTAATAATACTGAAGGAAAGTCAGCATTTGAGCTGAAAAAGTAATTACCTGCAACTTCCCTACGCTAGGCATTTTGCTTGCATTGGCAGAAAACATGAGCTTGGAATACACTAGTGTACAAATCTTGCACCAAGATTTAAACACTATATACAAAACTGTGACCATAAGTTTTCGTGGTTAAGTTTAAATGGTCTATGATTATCCTTACGGATATCAACTCATGCTACTGCATATGATATGCTTAAGTACACGAAACCTGAGCTCGACAGCAGATGAAAAAAATGTATCGCCCTCTGTCCTGCAAACAAGGCTATTTGGTATTTACTTCTGCAATCATCTAATGGCTAACTTCTGTCCTTCTGGTGACTAATGTGCATATAAATGAATATCTTTTTTTTGGGGAGGGGGGGCAGGGACAATCTTCTCTAGAAAAGGAAAAAACGGAGAAAAAAATCCCACAGTAGTTTTCCAGTTTTTGTTGCAGCAATTTGGGAACAATGGTGCTACTGATGGATCTGAGAAATCCATGGCTGAGAATCATTGGGAGGGTTGGGGATCCAGTGTCTGACAGTAACAAATCGTGTAGAAGGAGACCAAATGTTCCACATGCAATATCCATCCCTAATTCAGACTGAGACGTTGAACCTTGTAAACACCTAGGAACACAGTGCAATCCAGGTAAAATATAGCTATTTCTTACCATTTCCATGGCGTTTAAAGACTTTTTAAGTGTACCAACACACTGAATATTTTTAATTTTGGTGGCAATTAAAGACTTCAAAGCTTCCCATATGCTGAATATTTTTCATTTTGGTGGGATCTAAAGACTATTAAAAAGTACCAACACAGGGATTTTTTTTCATTTTGGTGGTGTCCAAAGACTTCTCTTTGGGGACTAACACATTAAATATTTTTCACTTTAGTGGTGTCTAAGACTATCAAAGGGCACCAATACACCACGTTTTTCAAATGATTAACAGGAAACCAGGTCATCACACTTGAAAGTATTTCAACAGTGTTTGGTTTCCTTGATAAATAAGGGGGAATATAATCAAATAATGTGACTCTCCAGTTATCCAGCTAAAAGTTATCTAGATGCTACAGGTGAACATTAAAATTCTCCACATCTTTTTAAGTTAACACTTTTTCAAAAGGAAAGAGCACATGAAACTGAAGTTATATCAATATACACCCATAAGCAAACTTCTGCTAATGAATTTCTTCAAGCAGCAGCAATCTCTCTCACAAATGCCCATACAAAGATGCATGTGCAGGTGGATATACAACAATTTGTAACAATGCGCACCTCTCGCTCTCATCTGCAGCCTTGGAGGCTTCTTCCAGTTTCTCAGTGGCGGTCTGCAAGCGCTCTTCCGAGCGCTCCATATCCTCCTCAAGGAGTTGGATGCGGCGGTTGAGACCAGCCAGGTCACTCTCCAGCTACAATAATAATAACAATGATGATGATAAATAGTTCTATATAGTCACCAGCATAGTGATATACATATATAAAAAAAAATGTTTGCCAAGCAAGCACTTGAAATCACCAATAAGAAAAACAAATGACAATGGGAAGAACTTTTGGTCCTTATAACACAAAAACTCTCACTAGTTTTTACCTGCATCTTTAATTTTTATGAGCACAAACTCCACCACATTCCCACAATTATGTTCCTCTTCACTTTACACAATTTACCCTTTTTGTATCAATTTAAAACCCCACCTTGAGTTAGCGAAGTACAATACATTAAGCACAACAAAGAACATTATTAATCATTCCAATAGATAATAAAATGATATATGGAGGGTGATCATTTGTCTAGTAATGCTGACAAATCACCAACAGTGGAAATTCAAGGTGGCCATATTGATACTTCTTGCTTTTAGCGATGATATAGTGACTGTATTGTACTAATTTGTTATTCTACTAGTGGTGGATATGAATAATAAAACTTGCCTTGCCTTCCCTTCCCTTGTGCTGTTCTGATCCCTTTATATTTTAAAACAGCAAGGTTGGATGGAATGTCAGGTTTAGAAAGCCACACTATCACTCTTCCGCACTGTTTTCTACAAGAACTACAGTCTGCTTGTTATGCAATATGCATGCCCTATCACAAGCAACAATTCCTTATATCCCTGACCTAAATGGCTGAGATTTTCTTTTCCTTTTTGAGCCCAGCACCTAAAGCTAAATGCCAATTCCTAAAATTTTCAGTCTTCAAGCCAAATATGGTAGTCTGTAGTAATCATAACAGAAATTGCTGGTTTGGGCACCCTTCTACTTCCAGGCCTCTTCTCCTAGCAGTAGAATAGTTATTCTAGGTTCTCTACCCCATCCCCTCCATTCTCTGTTTTTGGAACATGTAAATCCCAGCAACACCACTGGGCTGTCCATGGCTGATCAAACAAGACTGCCGCTGCCTTGTTGCCATAGACAAACCACAGGCCATATGTGGAAATGCAGCAGCAGCCAACACATAAAAGGTCACAAACTCAAGCTAACAACTCAGCAGTGGGTAGGCTAGGAGCCAGGGGTTAAGTTCTTCCTGTTTAGCTTTCCCATTGCTCTGTGTGCGTGGGAGAGGATGGGGGAAGAGGAACGCACATGCAGAAAACCTGGTTTTTACCTGGTCAGCTCAGCAATGGCCCAAATCTCCAACAGGATCACCTTGGGAGCTCTACCATTTCCCCTATCATCCCCCCTCCCATCACCCCACTTCTTTTCCAGCACAACTCATACTGTCAAAATTTCTGCATCAGACCAGCAGCTTGTTTTATGCCATCCTTGGCGAATATTTGAAACTGTGACATAATTTTAGAAAAAAGCAATGCAAAAATCTACCCATCAGTTTCCAAAAGGGAAAAGTGAATCAAAAACTGAAAAGATGCAGACACAAAAGCCAGGTAAAGTTGACAGAGCTTATCATGACTTTTAATTTACTGGTCTTATGGTCCTTCATGCAAACTTCTGTTATATGCATACAGTCTTCCCAACTCTTCTTTACCCAAATCTGTCTTGTTACACTACACTCCCCTCAGCATCCAATTTCTGTTGGCAACATCTTGTCTAGGGGTAAACTGGTGGTGTCATCTTGTGCAAATGTTAATATGGCTGACACAGCAATTACATTTAAAGCCATCCCAAGAAAGTAAGTCTAAGCAAGCCCAATACATCTCGGTGATGAGTCACTATGCCTGGTATCATCCTTTGCTGCTCAAATCACAAATGCCATTACAGCCACTCCTTCACATGCTCAGCAATTTTTCTTTTCACTACTCCAGGTAAGCTAAAGATTACAGGAAGCACAAACTTCTCTGCCATCCACTGCCCGCTGACAGGCTTGGACTGCTTGACAAAAGCATATTTGGCATACCTAATTCAAGCATACCTGGTCTATCACAATTTAATTTTAATGAATAACTTAGCAGGTTTCCCCCATTCGAGATGACTTCCATCAGCAAACCATCTCATTTTAATTCCCCAGCTTCAATTCAAAACACTGGCCTGTAGCCAAGGTCATCCCCTGTACTGCAGTCATATACACAATTTAGGGCTTGCCTACATCAACATCTCTACCTGGACCAAGCAGAAAATAACCATTACTGGTGAAGTACTGTGTCCCACCCCACTTATCAGGCTAAAGTTTCTACTTCCTGAGCATAAGCTGTACATTCCTGCCCTGGCATCATCTGATATTTAATGGGGACAGCTACAGAGGTGAAAGAGAGGCGGGCAGCATGCTGCAGGCCTCTATAAACCCTGTGGCTTTCTAACAACACTAACAAGCCACTCTGTGACATGTGGGCCAATCCTGTGTTTTGCTGGACAAGGTAATTGGTTGGCCAAACATATTCTGCTGAAGTGGTGCTGCTTTGTGTTATTAACTGCCAAGTCTAACTGCCTACCCCCACCCCATCTCTGGTTCAACTTTTAAAAAGAGCTTTCATGCTTTCTCTATAGTTTTCCTTTGCCTTAGATTTTACTATGGGGAAAAACATTTACATGATGATTCAACTTTCACATTTTGAGAAATCATGTGTGACTGTGAGTCAATGGTGCAGTATATGTATGTGTCTATGTATGCTGAGGGATGGGGGCGGGATTAAGGGTGGGGATGAGAGTGGCCAATCACCCATCTGCTGCATCCAGCTGGATCATGCGCTAGTCTTCTGCCTCTCCAAACTAAAAAGGCTGCTTCAGGGCTCATAAGAACATGTAAATAATCAATGAACGTCAGACATACAATGTACAGAAGGAAATATGCATTAGAAAAAAGAACTAATGCTGAGGGTAACTGAGCACATGTGTCAATTTATGTTGAGATGCTGCGTTAAGCCTAAGATAACAGAACCTGAGGAGGATGCGTTCATGCTAGCAGGTATCTGGTGACCCGGCAGTCTTCTAGGGGTGTTCAACTCAAGTGACCTACTCATCAGCCCTAAACACGCCCAAAGCAAATGTTGCACCCCTGCTACCCCTTTCAAAAGTAAATGTTATCCTCTCCAAACAAATACCAGTTTTACCACCAAAGGATGTTTCAATCTGTAAAGTTTGTTTGACACTGTGTGACAGTGTCAAGTTATCAGTCTAGTGTGAAGCCAACAGTCCAGCAACCCAACAGTTATTTTGCAACACAGTAATCAACAGGTTCCCTTTCCTGGAGTTCACTATTCATGCTAAACTGAATATTCTGATCACAGAAAGAAGCAAGGAACCTATCTACTGCTGTACTAAAGGGTTATTCAGGGGACCAAAAGATGTTACAGGAATTTCCTGTTTGCTGCAAAAACCTCGGGTTTATTACCCCTCCCCCCACCTACCTGTTGCACTGTGACATGTTACTTTATAATTACTCTAAAACCCAGAGAAAATTTGCACTATATATGATAGTAGTACTAGTACCATCTGATAGCCGATTACAATGGCTGTACACAAACTGCACAATGATTAACAGTATTAGAAATCACGAACTTTCTGCCACTCCCATAAAAGCATGCGAGTAGGCAAAGAAAGCTGCCCAGCACTCTTTATCTCTACACTTTGTCAGGAAGTGAGAGGCTGAGAAAGGAAATCGTCTAAGTACCAAACAGCTATGGCCTTATTTGGGCAAAAATGCCACTGAACTGCCTGATCTACAGTCAGCAGTTTCAATACAGACTACATGGTGACCAAGATTAAACTTGCCCATGTATACATTTCACCCTAAATCATTCCAGGTCATTAAATGCTTTCCTTCAAAGCACAAAAACGCAGATTATCACTCAAACCTCAACTATTAAAACTACTGAATATTCGTAAGCTTTACTCTGTTTTTGCATCATGAACACTGATATCTTAAAGCATTTAAAGCATAGTCACATTACATGCAGCATTGAAACCCAGTTAAGTCACTTTTTTTCCTAGTTATGAGTCAGCTCTGAGCCCTTCTTCCTTCATTGTTATTTCGCTGCTGGCAGGGGGACAACTTCCGTTTTAACGTTTTTAGCGTAATCAGCATGATCCTCACTATCAACTGCCCTTAACCCCTCCTTACGTGTCAACCAGGATGGAGGAGGAAGATACATGGGATGGACATGGAAGATGAATACTTATATGAAACAGAATATCATAAAGATTATTAACACTCAAATTTCTCCTGTCTCAGCAGAAGGGGGATCTACACAAATATAAAAGCCATCAGAATCTTATTCTTATTCTGCAGTTGTCTTCTTTCGAGTGCACGGTGTATACTGGATGCAGTGACTGTAGACTATACTTTTTTAGTGTAGCAGTTTAGAGAAGGGGCAACAGATTCGGAGACTGTAAGAAACCCCTCCCCCCCTCCCAAAAAATGCAGACATTCTACAGTGTACTTAATACAACAACCGTAGAAGTACTAGAACTGAATAACTTTTTATGATTATAATTTATAATGTAAAAAATACTTTTATAATCTTACCAGACACTGCTGGATTTTGTAGCATTTATCACATCAACCATAGTTCAATGAATGCATTTATCAGGGGACTAATCTGATCATCACTGGCCCCTCTCCCCCTCCTCTTTTTTTTTTTTGTTGCTGGGATAACGAGGTGCATTTTGGTTTTGCTGTCAACATAGGCACCCTATCAAAGTGCCAAGTCAGCACAGTTTGCCTATTTTAATATGGGATGCTCCATGTATGGAAAATACATTCTCATATTCTGCACTGCTGCTATTTCACAGATAGCAATGAGATTCCACTCCACAACTTATACTACAGGATTTGTCCTTGACACAAACGGATCTGACAGTTTAAATAAATGGTTTAAAAAGCTTTCACTGAAGATTATAATTTATAGATTTAGAGCAGAAAAAGCGCGACATTCACCAATATTTCGATTCTGTATTGCCTTCCATACGTCCGTCACCCCGTCCACCTCCCTCACGCAGTCAGGAAATATATTTCTGCTGACATCGCTCCTCAGTGACTTTTCGCCATAACTGATAAAGCTTACACTATAGAGTATAGTATACACTTATATTTCAACCAGTCTATACAGTGCAGTATTCTATGCAAGCTAGCTTTATTAAAATAATTTTGCACATTTGTTCACGCTGTTCTGAATATGATTGTGTACATACTCCATATGACTAATCATGACATATCTAAGGCAATTTGCTCAGTGCTGATCCTTTCTTGACTGACTCGCGTGAAATGTAACTGCGCCGGAAGTACCCGGCGAGTTGCAACAGTAGGCCGGTGTCACGCTCTTAAGAGGGTCTACTGCCCTAGCTAAGGTCATCTATCTGCAAGACTGAATTCTGAAATATAGTTATGTATGTATTTACTCAACTGACGCTACTGAGGCAGCGAAAATTAACCCAAATTGGGTCTGTCCTATGGGGGCCGCCATTTTCCGACTAGTCCGTCTTTCAAAGAGCAACCCTTAAGACGAAAAAGCCAGCGCACAACCTGTCGCACCGTAAATGACGAAGAGAGATCTATAAAAATTTTGCTTTAACAAAACAGTAACAAGCAAGGACTAAACCAGCAATCTTAAATATGATCTGTAATAGGAAAATCGCTAGTTTCAGAACAGAAATTGTACACTTACTCTGTCTTTCTCCTGTTTGTAGCATTCCACTTCTCTCCTTAAGGAATCATTTTCATCTTTTAGACAGTCATTTTCATTTTTTAATGCTGCCATTTTGTTTTTCAGTGCCCCCAGGGCACCCTGTGTAGCGGCTTGCATATTGTGTATCGACATGTCTACTGTTTTAAGCACGCACACTAACAAACACACAATCACAGGCGAATGTCCACGGGTCGGCTAAGACCGCGTCACTCAATAACACAAATCTCCGCGTTCGGGAAAGGAAAATAAGTCCTCTGAAATGTTTCACTTTTCAACTGACAGCAGTGCTTCAGCTTCGATGATATACCACAGCGATGCACAAAGGAATGTTTGATATGTGCATTGACGTACAGACTTGAAGAACACAGAACGAATTGTCTGAGTCACCTAAATGTCTCCGCGGCAGGGTGTGACACGGCTCACTCAGTAAATAAGTCACGTGACGATGGTCGTCGCACACACGCACGCACAGCATAACACATACTCTTATGGGTCTGCCTTCCTACTGCTCGCCACCTGGCTGTTCTATTTTCCACCCCACGGCTGCAAAAGTTTCCTTTTATGGTAAAGGAAAGAAAATAGGAGCAGCTAGCGTACGCCAGTAATTGTAAATAAAAACAAATATATACATCTTCTATTATCGGAGCCTAGCATTTCTCAAACTCTCAGCTAAAAACGGTTACGCGTTTATGCAGAATCATGGATCAAAATAACAATTATCAAATGTCGAACTGGTTTATAGTTATAGAATGTAAAAAAAAAAAAAAAAACCCGCCGTATAACGCTCAAAGTACCCAAGAAAACAACAGCCCGCCATTAGACCGTGAATGAAATGCAAGTTCTGCGGTAAGAAGATAAATCGTGAATTCTGAAAAGTTTCCACTTTGTATATAGTATTTGACCTTGTAGTGAATTCCATAGGTCAACTTAGTGGCCGTTCCTGCTCACAATCATCAGCACTTATTTCGTTAAAAACGCGCTGAAGGGGGTCGAGGGGCGGGGGAGGAAGTGTCCCAGCTGGAAAAATCTAACGAATCGCTCTCCCGCCGGCTCGTTCCTTTCCAAATTACCGTCTGCCACAAAAAGTTACGGATAAAATTCATGATCAGATTTTGTGATAACTGATCGAATGAGTGCTCGGATTGTAGTGGAACTGATCGAATACATTTCAGCAGGGGGGAGGGGGGCGCGCGACATTTCGTGCGAGTAGAAAGGTAGACAGCCCACATCAAAAGTTTGCACGCTCTTTCACCCCTGCCCTGTCCCAACACCCAGCGGATATGGGTGTAGCGTGCGAGCGGAGACCGGTCCCTCATTTCGCGTCAGACGCAAGGAATGTTGGGTAGGTATGAATGGGGCTCTTTTCTGGAAAACACCAGGTCGCACATTGTATGACTGCAGAGAAGACCTGCAGATCCCCGATTTGCATGACGTGGTCGGAGCTAATTAAGATTGAGGTGGTCCACCGCCAAGTCAAACCGCCAGATAAGTTAAAACTTGAAAGAAGACGGAAGCTGAAAGTGGCGTGAGAACCGAAGAATTTAGTGTTCTATCGAGCTCCTCCCCCCCCCCACCAGCACAACGTATACAATTTTAATAATTATTTAGTTAATTAAAAATAATAGCAATTGAAGTGTTTGTTTGATGTAGCTGTATGTGCGCAGTCGCTGCAGACAGGGCTGTCTTGCATGAGCTAGCGTTCTTATCTCCTCCTCATACGTAAATTAGAAATACACAGTGCCAGTGGGCCTTACGACCGCTCTTATGATCGGAAGAGCAGCTACGAACTCTCAGCTTTGCCGGGTGGAAGTGACATTCAAACCATTGGCGGATTCGGCTGATTGGTCTACGAATCTACAATATTCAGCTTGGTCGAGGGCTTCGAAAGTAGTGCGCGCTCAGCAAGGTTCGTCTGCAAATTTTCATCCGCTTCCTCCACCTTTCCGAACCGCGGTCTTCTTTCATTCCCACACACGCCCTACCATCAAGACGCAGTAGTAGTTGACGTAACCCTGCAAGTAATTCTAATAGGACTCGGCAATACATGAACCACGAGCGACAATACAAAGTGTACATAATTAAAACAGGAACAAGTTGATGAATATAAATGATCTCGACAGGATGTGTTGGAATGTCGTCGGTCAAGATTTCGCATAATAATCATAATGCCAGGCTCGTGGCTTTGTACAATAATGACGTAAACATAATTAGAGGGAGGTGACTCTGTTTTCTGCACAGCATGTATGGATACTAGCTTCCCCTTTTTATCAACCGTTATCGCGTGTAGGAACAGAATAAATAGCTCTCTCAAAGTCGTTCCCTCCCTCCCGCGCGAGTTTCAACAGATTACAGAGTAGTTTCGCAGTTAATGCTTTGACTTTAAGGGGAGGTTCCCAATCTCCGTAACCTGTTACAAAACGTATTCGTTGATAAGAAAAGGGGTGGAACGTCCGTCTTGTGTAGATCTCCGTGAATTCCCCCCCCCCCCCCCGAGTGTTGTGGCGCTACTTGCGGTTGCAACAGTAGCAGTAGCAATAGTATTATCAACAGAAGGAAAAACAGCTACTTTTTCACGGAGACATCGCAGCAAAATTTTGAAGTTGGCTTACTTTGTTTTTCTCTTTTCTCTTTCTTTGGGTCGTAACTAATTGACGCTGCACACGTAAATAATAGTAAAGTTCCTCCCACAACGCTCACAGTATACAGTATATTCAACTGTATTAGTTCACTATCACTGCAGGTTTAGGGCAGATATCGGGGGTAGTACACCAGGTGGCAGGGGCAAAAAGTGTGTTTGTGTCTACTGGGGAGCAGTGGTGACGGTGGGAAGAGTTGAAGGCAGATTAAGCTGCTAATGGTGAAACATGTCTCGAGCAGATGACGTGTACGATTAGGTCCGTCGTCCCCAAAATGACATTCACGATAACAATCTACTCGCCGATTGTTTCCGATCTGTTTATCGTTTATCGTCGTTGCACATTTCATCCTTCTGGGGAATATATATATATATATATTATAATGATGATGATTTCCACAGCTGAAAGAAGTGTAAGGTGGAAGACTATACGTGTAATACATGCAGGTCTTTAACCGTACATAAAGTCATTTCGATATACCATAATTTTGTTGTATTTGAAACATTTTAGTGATAAGGTGGACGAGTGCGTCACTTGAACCACAGCAGTGAACGCTCCTTCGCGCACTATGGACGTTGTTTCTGATTTTCTCGCCTTCTGACGTGAATGTTGGTGTTGATGTCGATACAGGCATTGGCTGTACCTCCGCTGTTATGTAATATCCATCCCGACCACTTTGTAATAAGCAGAAAGGAAATTCTGCGCTGCTGCCATTGACTGTTATAACTAACCGAGGGCCCTTTAGAGGCTCCTGCATTTTTGTTAAACCTTAATTGGAGCAACTGTTTATTAACATTTTGGCGAGTTAAACGAAAAAGGCTTAGATCTGAACATGTCTGCACAGCGTGTAAATAGGTACACAGGCCAAACTATGTGTCTATAGGGACAACTGGCCTGTCTGGCTTGAGACAGCGGTCGTGTCGGAAAGGTCAGAGGTTAAATGTCCGAATATACATGCGCGTTGAGCTCAGTCTATTCATCTTTCCGTATCTCTATATCGACCCAGCTGTCAATCTGAGAGCACTAACTTCCTCATGTCTAACATTGATGCGTTGTTCGATAATGATTAAAACTATCTAAAGTGTGATGACGGAGTGAAAAAATAGCGTTCGGGAAAAAAGTGTTGAGGGCGTCACAAACGTTCAACGTGGTTGCACAGCCCGTCCTGAAATAACCAAACGATCAACGGTGACCTTTCTGGCTGGTAATTAGCCAACTGTGGTTGAGCGTTCGGTGCTGAAGTCTGAAGAAGACGAACACAGACGAGCAACGTACGCTACGAAACTGCAACTTTCTTTGGCATTCAGGTCCCAGGAATCCAAGCGTCGTTTCGTAAACCTCGGGAAAATATCTTCGTTTCCGTTATCCAGTATGACGTTTTGTTGACCGGAGACTATCAACGCCGCAATTTGGTTGACCGACTTGTTGCACTGCCACGGATCGAATGAACTACAGGCGTTGGAGAAAGTGCAAAGGTTTAAAACCCTACAACGCGAACTTGCTGATTACTAACAGCAAATAGAGAACAGCTGTGATGTTGAACGATCGATGTTCGCAAATATGTACTGTGACCTTGAAGGCTGTCAAGGTTATATCGTGTACGCGGCGTGTGATCTTGGGGATTATGTAAGCGAAAGTGCCCAAGGAGGAGGAAAGGGCGGCCTCAGGTCAAGAGAGGGAGTATCGGTGACCGAGAGAGGTTTTGTAGGCAGAGACAAAGGTTAGGGCCGACACGGTCCAGTAAGTGTGGGTAAACGATACATGCAACAGCGTGCGTGTGTGTCTGTGAGGGAGAGAGATCGCAAGTGAAAGCGAAAGTTCGAGAAAGGGAGACTACTTTCGCTTCTCTTAGTCTTACTGTACGCTTTGATGTGTCATTACTCTATGTGGCTTATGATACCGGCGAAAGAATATTAACTTTCTTCTCAAACCTCATCGCTGTTATCTCTTCTACAAATAATATCTGCAATGGTTTGTAACTGACTTGGTCATACCAGCGACAGCAGGGTAATGTTCTCAAGATGATTCATTACATGCAGATATTTTACGCACCTGGAAACTGTAAAGAATTAGACGTGCATTCTTCGCGATACATTGTGGTGCGTTTGAACAGTAATTATACCCAAACGCGTTGCTAAGCAGATCAGAGCGTGCAAGAAACAGGGAAGGGGAGATCTGAGAAAGCAAAACAAAACATGCGTGCATGCCGTAGCTGTTACAGATCCGTTAGAAGGCGACAAGGGCTGCATTCCTTCCTAAATTAGATAACAAGATACGTCCGTAAACCTCGAAGGTAAAAGTAATAAAAATTTACTGCTTCATGCCACAGGCATTTCGCTGATAAGTTATCATCTTGCAATGAGGATGGATCGATCACTTTGTACCGGCTTTCTATCTCTGTTCCACCTGCTGTGTCGACCCACTTCAGAAGGTATATACCGTGTACACACAGTGCACATCTACACCAGTTAGGTCATTGCCCTCTGGTTCTGTTTGGTAGGTGTTGACTTTCCCTAGTGAAATCTGGGAGTTAGGGGCGAGGTTTAAAACTGAATTATTTAGCATAATAATAGACTAAAAAAGTGTTATCACTGAAATTGCCCCCTGCAAGTAACGAACACATGTCACCTACTGATAAATACATACGATTTAGATTACAAGATTAGCTTCTATTACTTTTGCTATTAATTTCTTGCGTGGTTTCATGTGATGCAGGTTGTGAATAAGCAGTGTCTCTTTTGCATGTTAAGCCCAAGCTGCCTGTTTGTACAGATTATGTCCGTGTGCCTTTTTTTCATCCCCATTTCCTCTCTCTCCCCTTCTTCCCCCCCCCCCCTTCTCTCTCACCATACCGCTGCCTTCCAGAGTCTTGCACTAAATTCAGGCAATCCCTTAGCCACCCCACGCTGCTACCCCAACAACACCGAAATACGGCTTGGAATTTTTTGGCCTGTTCATATCTTCTTTATCCTTTGCACAGTATTGCTTATCAGAATTCTGACATCTTCTAAACGGATAGGCAATCAAGTGGCGAGCGCCCGCTAAAAGAATACTAAAGATGTTTACAGATTAGCAGAGTGCGCGACCTCCTTGCCCTTCTAAGACCCTGATACAGCCCCCAGTAGCACGAACTGTCCATCAACACATTCGCTTAAAAAGAAAACCCGAACACTTCAACCAAACAGAGAAACAAGGGGCGTTCTGTGAATCGCGTGTCTTCGCGAAACCAGTTCATAAATCCGCAACTACTCCTTTGCAATAACAAAGGAGCCAGGCCATGCCCCCAACAAGCTAACCAGGCAGTTAATCACGATAACTGTCGTCCACAACGACCGCAGACAGGTATACTGGTGAGCGATTCAGGCTTCCGCAGCCAAAGTCAGCCATAGAGAAAGGGGTTCGCCTCTGTTGGATTCATATCAAACATCTTGACGCCAAAATCCACAAACAACCCAGTCAGTGCCAAAAGTTAGTCTGCTGGACGCATGTTGGAAGGCTGTTCCCGTTTCCAAGCAAATGGCGCACTTGTGGCGATACGGTAGCGCAGACACTTGAAGCAAGAAAAGAAAGAATGAAGGAAAGGAAGAAGGGTGTAATGAGGATGGGGATGGAGCACCAGTGCAGTTCAAAAAAGAGCAGGTGGGGAGGGGAGGAAGATGTTGGTGGGAAACGAATGATGGAAAGAAAATACTGACAGTACAATCTTTGAAGCCCCCCCCCCCCCAGCCTCTTCCACACACACAGGTCCTCACAGATGCAGCGTTAGCATGAGATAGTCTGGAATATGGCATGAGAGGATAAATCAAGGCATCTGGGCACACGTGTGAGTCTTTTTTGGGCAGCACTTCAAGGCATGTCAGTTGTCGGGAAGTGGGACTGGTTGAGGCAATCCATTGTTACATGCACGTTTCAGCAAGGAAAACTCTACCGAAGGCAAGCTGGCAGAATCGAAAACAAAGGGGTTAGAAAGCGTGCAGGAGTCTTCAAACAGCTGGGGCGTTGTACAGAGAGCAGCTAGTCTGTTACTACGAGTCACGCTGAAAGGGTGGGGTGCGAGAGGGGAAGCTGCAGGCAGCAGGAGGGAGGGCGCTGCGAGCGAGAAGAGGGGCAATCTACTAACCCGGTGCGACACCTGGAAAATGTTCTGCAGTTCCGTGCCAATAATGGCGAACTTGATCATGGTGTTTGAATTGATGCCCAGCTGCGTGCAGGGGATGAAGATGCCGGCTGTCATCCCCTGCCCTGCTGCTGTTGCTGCAGCCCTGCCGGCCATGCGCGAGCTCCGGACGGGTCGTTTTTGCTGCTGTTGTTGCGAAGTGCCGTTCGCCTCATCGCCCGACGCGTCTAAGTCCGAGAACAACGGGTCGTTGCTGTTGATGATTCTCTCGTACTCGTCGATGCTGAAGGTTGGTGCTTGAGAGTTACCTCCCTCTGGTTCTGGTCGTCTGCTGGGGGTCCTGTGCTTTCTAGATTCCGATTTGTCTCCCTTGTAGGATCGGCTGGCGCTGCCGGAGCGGCCATTTTTGCTGTGGTCCCTTTCGCTCTGGGATCGTTCACTCACAGAAGAACTGGACGGATGCGTTGAGGAATTTGAGGACGTGGTCTGGCTCGGCGAGCCTTCGCGAGTCTTTGAGGTGGACTTCACTTTTTTCTTCTTAGTTTTCTTGCTGCTCTTTCTTTTCTGTTTGGCACCGTCAGCGGACATGACGTCACTTGGGTCCTGGTGCGAACCTTGGGACAGTGATAGCTGCTCCTGTGAGAGCGACAACGACGACACGGACATCTGAGAGTCCTGCGACAAGTCCCCGCCAACGGCGTCCGAAAACATCTCCAAGGAGGGCTCCCCTCCTCCTCCACCTCCCCCACCCCTTGCATCATAGGCCACGTTGGTGAACACCGGTGAGCTGGAGGCGAGAGGTCGAGTAAGGGTCGCTTCGGCCCCAAGGGGGTGGGTAACTCGGTCCGTGGGGCCTGAGTCCTCAGTGTGGGGCGGCCCGGGGGCTAATGCTGTCTCATCCAGTTCCTCCTGTGGGCACAGCACAGGGCCACAGCAGTCAGGAAACGCCGCGTAGGACAACTTTTTCCCCCTGTCGTTTTACCCCCCTTACTTTCGATCGTAAGCCCCTCACCCCTAACACACTCGCCGTGTCAGCGTTGGGCGAAGTCACGGCAGACAGGGAACACGGGCCGAGAGACGGCTACTGGGAGCTGTGCACAGCGTGTTCGAAACGCTAAAAATAGTCCGCGGCTGCAGGGGGAGTAGCAGCGGCGAAAGACACAGCCGAGGTGTTCCGTGTAGCTGCGTAGTGTTTCTGCCTGCTCAAACATTCCTGGCGTTGCTTTCCATATATGGAGGAGATGACGTCATCTCAAGCTCACCGGTGGCTGGGTTCGCCTAATCGTCTGCTCGCTGCTCGCGCGGCTGGACCTTGCGTGCCCGCGCACGCTGGCTGAATATGAATGGCGAAGCTTCTCGTAGACATCAGACGCATTTGCCCTCCGTCTTTCGAGTATTAGAAACTTGTAAGCAGAAGGCGGTTTCTGAATGTTATATTTTGAAGTAGCAGCTCCGCCATGTTAAATAAAAGGGGAGGAAGAAAACGGGAGGGAAAGCAAGGAAAAGGTAACTTGGAAATTTGTTCGCAGTCGAAAAAAAAATAGAAAGGTGAAAACTATAACGTCACAGGCTGGGTATGCAGTTTCACACCCATGAGCACGCGCACGCTCAAACAACCACACACAGTATTGCCAATGCTTTATTATCAAAGATCCCTTAAACTAATTTAAAGAGAAATTTAATTTCAGTGGTCGTTAAAAATGAGGGAAATATGTTTACATGCAGATTTGCAACGGAGGAAGCAAACTATTTTTAAAAAATCTAAAACGCCATAATGCCTTCTATTTTTGAGTTATTAGTCTCTTGTTTATGTCAGCAAAAAGCGTACACTTGTGCAGCACAATAGGAAAGTCATGCAGTCAAGATCTCAAAGAGGTCAGAAGTTTAAAAATATATATTTACCATTTACGAACGTGGTTGCTTCTCTTTAATATAGACATGCCCTCTGCTCTTTTGTGGTTGGAATAGAATATAGTACATTGTCCTCTCCTCGGATCATGCACAGACCATGCCATGCCAGATATATGTACACATTTAAAACGACTATCGAGGCATCAAACAAAAAAAGTAGCCAGCAAGGGGAAGTTATCTTAATTTGTCTGAAATGCATAATCGTTCCCCTTATACATTCCTTGAAACCGAACTGAAAATTGACAAGTGTGCATGTGCGAGTGAGTGAGCCGGGGTGTACATTTACGTGAATGTATAAATAAACGAGTATGCAATAATTGGCAATAAATTCATTGATCTCTTCTTAGCACTATGGTTATGGTATTGTCATTCATAAGCCAGATACGTCTTAAAATGACCAACTCATTTATGTTTGTAAATGCGACTTCAAATACAGTAATCTCTGTACGTGACCGTTAAGAAGGAATGGTTGATCGGGCAATAATCCATTTATTTCACATTGCGTTCCTGCTGTTTTTCCAGGTCTGCCCAATAACCTTAAGTTTCAGATTGTTAACAGTTTTTTTAAGTAAATCCCATAGATACGGCGAAGCATTTTCACTTTTGATGCTATAACAGACGATATTCAACTAATTCATTGACGTATTTCTGATAACTGCTTGTGTACACTGTAAGTTAAACTTTCTAAACACTTGCGTACAGAGTAAGAAAAATCTTGGACTGGGAGCTTAAGTTGACACAGGATTATATAAACAGTGGATGAGGGGTATGAGAACTGTGATTCACGGTCCTTGATCTCTGTGTGAAATGTACAGATGCGTCACCGGTTTCTCATTTAATTCTCTAAAGGTGGCGTTGAATTTTTATTTTATTTTACCACCTGTCTTCCAAAAAGCATATTACCTATTGAAAATGAATTCCCGTGTCTTTTTCATCTCTTCCTCGCCTCTCTCCCACTCTTATGACAGCACCTCCTAGCATTCTATGTCTCTCCTTTTTCAAATTTTCCAACCTCCCAGGTGCTTGAGGGGACTATTTGTTCTCATACATCAACACAAGCATACCTCAACGCACGCACGTAAAACTGAACAGTTTTAAAACAAAAGCTAGTATAGAGTGCATAAGGACCAAAAGTTCTGTCCACGAAATAGGAACTCCGCACACCATGCGCACAGACAGACTGCGCAGCCCCGTGAGGGCAGCAAGAGGCTAGAGTCACGCCACACTGCGTCACGTATCACTTCACACTGCGCCACCTACCTCGTTGACTCTCTTCTCGGACGCCTCCAGCTTGGTGTTGGCTTCGATAAGACCCTCGTTGACTTTGTCGAACTCATTCTCCAGGTTGGCGTACTTCTTCTGAAGTGTGTTGAGATCCTCCTCCAACTGTTGGACAAAAGGATCAAGGATGAAGAGTGCAGGTCAGACCGTGTGGCGAAACCTTCGAGCTTTCTGACAAAGGTCTCCTCACCAAGACTTAAATTGAAAATAGTATACAAGTGAACTACTAAAGAAGAAAATGCAAAACTACTGAAGACGTACGCTGAGCGAAAAACAACCCACCCACCCACCCACTATTTAGAAAAGTGTATTTAAAAAATCTTTCTGAAACTGGAAGAGATGTACATCTAAGTTATTCCAACTGCAATTTTTAAAAAAAAACCGACAAAGTGAAAGTAAAACTGAAAAAAACATCCATGTAAGTCACTGCTCATTTGTCTGATGTGACCCTCCCAACCTTTAACAACCTTTTACTTTCTTTTCTTTCTGGGTTGTTTTTTTTTTTGGTTGTTGTTTGTTTTATCTCTTTTTTCTAAGGGTGTGGGGGGAGGGGTCATTGTGCAAAATTAGAGCGATGGTGGAAAGAAAGCAAACATTGCTTGTGCCATTTGTCAAGAGAAAAAAAGAATATTAGCTATCAGCAACTGGATCAGAAGGTGATCTTTAACTGATCTTCAAAATCACAACATTTAAACTTAAATTTACGTGACTGTGTGTTCGCGCTCGCCAAATTTTTTTCAGGGTCTTAAGATTTTTCCTCGTTATGCATTTGCCGATGTACCGTGGTTTGTATGCAGTCCATATACTATAGCTCATGTTTTAGCGATCCAAGATCATTTGATAAAAATTCTATTTAGCTCCTTACACCTCCCACCCTTGTCTCTCCACTTCGTAAATTTTGTCCCCATCTAAAACCGAAACTGAGCAGCTATCATCTGTTTCCGCTTCTTTCTGACTGAACGTGAGGTTAGCTCGAGGCCCAAAGCCAGGTTGTACAACTGTCTTATTTTGTGTGTGTGCACGCGTAGGCTCGTCTGTCCGCACGCACCCCCGAGCTCGGGTCAAGATGCACGTGCACCACCATAGCAGCCGACCGTGCTATCGCTTGCATTCACAGCCGGTGACTCAGTATAGGCTGCTAGCAATCTTTGGTGTCGGCCTGAGAGCAGGGGGTAAGGATGCTGGAAACCGGGGGCCTGCGTGTGGTTCTTTGCTTACGAGAACCCAAAGATAAAAGATTAACTGGACAGAGATGAGACTAAACTCTCAACAGTTGGGACACAACGGAAGACAGCCAAAGACGTGACACCGGTTCTTTTGACTTTTTCCCCTGTGTAGCACAAATCTAGGGGACGGGGGGTGGGGGTGCGAAGTAAACACCCCTGCCCTTCCACCATCTCTGGGAAAATCCCAGTCATTTTCAAATCTAGGGTAGCCCCGGCGAAGGGAAGCTTTATCTTATGTAAACTTTGCGCCTGAGTGTATATTTAAAATCTTACAATTACCTACAATAACAGAAACTTTTAGACAAAATGTCCATCTATAATTGAGACGAAACGCATAGCTCGTTGATGCTAAAAGGGCCACTATCGCGAGGTCTTTCGGACAAGGCATTGATTGATTACCGACTCCGAGGCATACTTTCTCAGAAAGGAAATCTGGCACGAGAAGTAAGCTCTGTACGAAATTTAATTTTCGATTAAGATTAGTTGACAGCTTACGGGTGTCAATGCAATGCGTAAAGCATTGTTCGGGGAAAACAGTATGGGACAATGACCTCTCCAGCATTGCTGGTACCTCTCAATGCTAAGCAGCATTGCGTTTAGTTTGACACTTGTCCAAATTCTGACAGAGTCTGCACAGCCATGGCTAGCACGTGCGAACGGACAATATCAAGGCAGCGCTAACTGTGTGTTAGGCGCGTTCTACACCATGCTAATGATCAGCTCAGCATTAACGAACACGAGAAAGCACCGAGTGACGTCAATACGTGATGCAACAACACAACAAGAACAAGCGAGTTGCGGTTACGTGCTGATGCAATTGCCACCAAACTAGTGGACAACAGAGCTGCATATCACTTCTAATATATATATATACAATACATAGAAACAGGAAGAATATATAACTGAAAAATATTTTCAATATAAGCAACAAGGCGTTTGTCTAAGTACCTTGTATTGCTCCAAAGATATATTTTTTAATGCTGGAGGAATAGAGATATAAAAACAACCAAAAAATCTCGTGTGTCAAGGTAGGGAATATCCATTGGGTCCATTGGCGCAAGCTGCTGGGCGTGCAGATTTGCTCCACTCTTTCAAAATGGCGACCATTTCGCCGGCAGCAGAACCAAAACAACAGCCGAGGAGACACTGCTTTCTGCCAGCCCAAGGTCCTGGGGTGTGCAGTCCGTATATGGGTTGCTGGGAAAGGGTCTCTCTTCTCACACAACCCCTTCTGTTTCAACGTGATGCATACAGCAGACAGACATACATGTACTTCTTCCCCCATCTTTTGGGCTGTTGTGTACCTGACTGTTTCACCTTAACAGCTTTCAGGAAGACGCGATCATTCTTGCTCTAACCTCTCCCTGCTACCCTTCTGGCACGCCCACACACGGACCCACACATGCACGAGCATGTGCACTCAGGGGTCAAATTCATTTTTTCAGCACACGAAAACCTACGATCTGGTTTCGCTACTTCTGCCCTTTTCCTCGGTGGCTGTGTGACGACAATGGCTCGCGTCTTGTTCTCCGTTCAGTTCATTCGTGGTTCACAGAACATTAATCCAAGACAATCACAGTAGATCACGTCTGGCGTTCATTTGCGTAAATCCAGGGCTTCTTGTTTAGGTGGCGTCGCTTTTCAAAATTCTTGCTGGTTGCCTAGCTTCTCCAGCACAATTTGACAGGATTTCAACATCGCATATCAAAAACACCCGGCTGAAAATAAGGTTTTTTATGGTGACAGCCCCACTCGTATCGTCTTTCAAAGTTCAAGGCAGAAGGTGGGTTCTCAACACGTTATAAAGTATCATCACCATCACCACCTAAGCTGCACGCGCAGTTCTCTTTAGCAACAGAATGGTTATAAATGAACATTAGAAGAAAATCAAGATGCCCGCCACCCCTCCCTTCTTTTAAAAAAAACCCCAGCTGATCAGTTACTACAAAACTCTCGCTACAGGAATAACCATACAAAATGCACTTTAAAGGATATAGAAATGCCTACGCTCAGAAATCTGTTGTGTCGAATAGACTTAACGCACAAAAATATTTCGTTCTGTTATCATCTGGCGCAAAATATAGACACGATGAGCGAGTACTGTTATTAGAAATGGACTGGGAAAAAAACTTGAGCAAAGACTGCAAGGACAACCTTTTATATACACTGGAGAGTCTACGTGTCTGTACCAGCTAAACAAACTACTAGCGAGAAGTGTTGATGACGTACCTTGGCCTTCTGATCTTCAGTGTCTCGGAGCTTTTGCTCCAACTGTTCTGCCCGATCCAGAGCATTCTCCTTGTCCATTTTCATGGCCAACATCTTCTTCTTGATGGCGTCCATTGCTGCTGTTTGGTGTGTGAGCGGCTACGACCAACCTGGACAAAGCCACACAAACACAGAGTGCAGGGTCAAGCGGTGAAGCCACGGTGAGCAGACTTAGAAGGTGAGCTGGGGAGGGACTACAAACGGAAACAAAAGTTTGATGATTAAATGAAAACCACACCGAGATAATCCAGTGGAGAAGGAACAGGGAAGCGATGTTGGGTAATGACGCAGTAAATTACGAAAGTCGTCGTCGAGAAAGTGAGTGTGGGTGCTGGTTGAAAGCCTGCTGTGGTTTTATCCCGAGTTTACTGGTGTTAAGTCCTGGGTGTATCCGTAGCTAGCGTAGCCCACCCCCAAGGTTAAAAGAAATTATACTAATATCGCGAGACTTCAGGCAAAACGCGAGAAGCGCGAGGCCAGGAGGCTTGCGGAAGAGACGAAAAGCCCTGAGTGAAGCAAGAAGTTTACTGACCGGGAGTGAAGAGACAGAAAGTAGGTCGCGACACTGGTCCGACGAGAGCCCGACGAAGTGCGGAGAGGACTTCTTCGTCCGTGTGCGAAGCGAACGCAGCTAGCTCTCCAGTCACCAAATACCAGCAGGTGAGAGAGCAGAGAGGAAGAGAGAGACCCGAGAGAGGGCACGGCGTTCGCGAAGGAACCGGACTCGAAATGGGCCTGGAGGTTGAACGTGCTCGCAGACACCGGGGGCTAACCTAAGCGGAGGAGTCTGCGTGGTGGCTCGCCTCGTCGAATTCTTGCGCGCGTGCGGGGATGCCAGAAGAATGTGCAAGGAACCAGCCTATCGGAGATGGGGCCCCCTTTGCCGGCACCGAAGAGGTGGGAGGTTTGGGAGGGGGTGGAAGGAGCCGGTTTGAGAGACCGGAACACGATAGGGTTACCTCCATGTTTGGCAAAAGCAACGGCTTTTCTACGGCGAAGACCGGGCTCCACATGGGTTGCACTGGGAGTGCCAAGCTGCGTGCGACTAGCATGAAAAGGGGCAGAGAGCGGCAGCATCCTGGTAGCGCCGTGCAGGGGTAGCCCAAGGAAAAGTCTGTCATCTCGTCCGTCTGTCGAGAGCAGGAGGGCAAGAAAAGGGAGGTGGATGTTATCTGTAGTTACTGACGATACGCAGAACAGAGGCAAAGTGGTTACTGGAATCAGCCCGGGAAGCGGGAGGGGGGTAGGGAGGGGCAATTAACTGCTCTCTAACTCCCACGTGCGGCCGAAGAAATGTGCCGGTTCTTTCTAATAATAAAGGTGAAAGGTCTGGTAACATGGGTATTCGCTTACAACAGCTGCGATTCCTTTTTCAAGGTCACGGCCATCAGTTGACCAGTCCTGCCACCCACGCGATACCAGCCTTATGTACACAGAGGGGATGGACCTATAGAAGTCAAATGATATATGGTCTATTTCGGCTTGCACGTGTGGTCTTCGAGACTAGTTGAAGAACGTGTGCGCGCGCAAGTGATTGAGAGTGCGTGCAGATTAAAAGTGATAGAGGAAGATGTAACATAAAACTAGAGGTTGTGCCAGGAATAATCACTCCACCACTCACATACAGGGACACACATGAAGGCAGACAAAATTACTCTTTTATAATTTTTTTCCATAGAGTATAATCCTGACACTGAACTGATTTCAGCGGAACCCTTGCTTTTCCCGTAGTATGTCCGCAGAGAATCAATGTTGCAAAACATTGCTTAGTTGGTTAAAGCGACAGTTTAAGAAAAGAGAAGGAACCCAAAGATATGTATACGTCCAGGCCGGAAGTCTAACCACAACCTGTCGAAGTTAATTGGATGTGAAAGGCCTTTCATTAGCCTCACCGACGTTGAAGTTAAGGAAAGTATGGCGGGATGGACAGGTTTGAACTCGGTTTGGAACATTTACGGAGAAGGTCCGGGTAAGCAAGGGGAGGCTAAGGTACTGGCAGTTGCTCAATTCCCATTGTTTACAGCAAGCGAACAGGAACATTTGGGGTGGTTTCATCGCATTCCATCTCGCCTGCTGGTAAACAATTTTTTTAAATAATACAAATCAAAACATCGCAAAGCTGGCGGCGATCTTATGCCAGTAGGAAAAACAGATGTTCAGTGGGAACGGAGGTGTACTTATCAAAATGAGCACTTTTTCCCTGTTTCCCCCCTTATATATATATCTCTCTCTCTCCTTCATTTCCCTCTGCTTTCTCTTTCCCCGTCCCTGTTCCTCTTTGTGTTTGAAAGCGGGCGCGCGCGCGCGCGTGTGATGGTTATAATGCCACGATAATTACATTGATGACAGCGTGTGTGTGTGTGTTTGTGTAGGTGCGCGTGCGTGCGTGAGGCAGAGATATGGACAAATCTAGGAGCGGGAAAGAGATTCACAGGATCCAAAAAGAATTTTCTTTCTTTTTTTTGCGGGTACTGATTATGCATGCCGATGTCGGACAAAATTGACGGACAACTGTCAGCCAATAGCTTGTGTCGTGTTTTCTATTTTTTTTACTCATACAACTTCTCCCCACAGTGAAGAGATATTAAACACAAACGTTTGACTAAAACTAGATTATTTCTGCGATGCTGATGGTCGTACAGTTTGGTCTTGACCACAAGTTTTTCACAGCCAAGTCGAACCGTGGGCGGCTGGCTTTAGGTGCACAGTCATTCCTAGGAATGTTGGCTGTTTTCCTGGAAAACAGACATTGCCTCCGTTGTCAGTGAAGAAGGATGTACCGTCTTCGGGACAAAAAGTCAAGGTAACTATAGTTGCTGCTGATGCAATATCTTACGAAAACACTGGTACTACCACCCTACGCTTTCCTTATTCAGCAGGTTTGGGTGTCCGCACCAGAGTGCACGCACATATCATAGAGCGGAAGAGCAACTGCCAGTGATGTATATTGTGCTCAGCTTGGTCAGTGTATAGGTGATGTCCGATTTGTTTAATCTTGACTTTTGTAAACGTTAAGCAGTCTAATAAATGTTTATATTTAGGATGGAAATAGCTTAGCTATGACTGTGGTCCGCCGGAAGCCATTAATCTGGAATACATCGAGCCGTTGCTTGTACGCACGGGCCCTGAAAGAAACCGCTTTGCGAGCAAATGAGCCTGTGCGGGGGGAGGCTGTTGCTGCGTGCTGTCATGGCAACCGCAATACTCAGAAGTTACCTATCTCGCTTTCAGATTAGCACTGTAGAGAACAGCAAAGCAGAGGGGTAGGCCAGCAGTAAGGTGGGTGTGGGTGTGGGGAGGAGGGGATGGGGGAGTTGTGATAGCGCCGCTTGGGTCTGATCAGACAATACAACTGCAGCATCAGTGAGGTGTTGGGTGTATCTCGGGCAGGCTGCATCACAGATAGCACAGGGAGGTCTGCCCGAGTACATCAGCTAGATGAGAGTGACTGCCAGGGACCCAGAAAGATGGCGTAACATTAACCTAACTTAGCTCCGGGCGTCCTGGTTAGGCGATTGGGAGGGAAGGATGTCGTCTACTTTATGTGTGCGCTTGTATGTGTTTTAAGGCGTCAGCTTCCGAGGTGGGAGCTCGGTGGTTCACAACCTGGCCAATTCATGGCTGAGCGTTAAAAATTGCCAATCTAGTACTGAAGCAGCTGCCCTGCCAGACGCCTGGCAGGCTGGCAGTACTAGGACTGGTTGGCCCGGTGTCAGTATAATGTGACTGAAGCCCGTGTTGCGACATCTCTCCCATGTGTGGCACCACGTTGACTTGTCTAAGCAACGCCGTCCTGATATGCACCTAGTTTACGGCTGGACATTAAGCAATAAAACCACCTCTGTTTCACTCTGTGTGTGTGAGAGAGAGAGAGAGACTGCATGAATGATAACGATACGGGACGGGTGAGTACAGACAGACAAGAAAGCGGTGGCGATAGAGCCATAGAATTCATGTATGCGTGTGTCCTCTTATACGCCTGTGGCTCGGCTGGACATCGGGCTTGTGTGCACTAGGGCGAGTTCTCATGTGCATTTATAAAAATCCCCACAAATTTATGAACGCGAATGAACTGTGTGAAATTTTTGTGTGGAGTAGGAGACATGTAATTAACAACATAGTCGGGTATGTCTTGTGTAGATACATCTAGTGCAGTGGTTTGGGAGGCTAAATCACAGGCAGAGGTCTTCAACCATAAACCCAATGATGAAATATTAATGATGCAGAGATATCAGTGGCTACCCCACCTCTCTCTCTCTCTCTCTCACGAACACACACACACGTGCACCAACGCACGCACGCAAGCACGTAGTCATCAATCTAACGGTGGTAGCGCTATAACCATCTTATCTACTATACGATCATCTATGCCATCATCAACAATTAACACAAACAAATGTCATAAAGTAGTATATAATTCACACATATAGAGATATACATGTATCCCACACTATAATTGTTTTCTGCCTGTTTGTCCCTTACCTGTTACCTGCTTCCCTGTGGCTTTCTTACTGTCAACTGACTCATGTTTTCCCAAGCAACAAACACTCCTTGCTGCAACTTTCACCTTCTGCTCCCTGCCCCCCTCCTCCGCCTTACTATATGCCCCCGCCCCCCGCATCCTCTCCCTCATCCTTGTGCCCAAACAGGTAAGTTTGAATTGCTCAGTCACGTAACTGTTTAAGATACGGGCGCCCTGACATGCACACAAAGTCTTCAAAGGCACGAACAGACTCGCAAGCGCACACAAACAATTTCTAGGCAGGCAGGCAGGAAGACAGAATTGCAAGCAGTGGGGTCTTGTCTAGCAGATCAAGGTCTGCAGATAAGCGCAATGAATGCAAATCGACTTGGGTGGCAGAGGGATTGCAGGTGACAGAGAAAGGGTTAGCCCTGGCATCGCTCGGTGATTGGAGGTATATAAAAAAATCAACGGTAAATAACTCTTTTTAAGCTCTGCCAATTACAGAACTTAAGCTTTGGCAAAGGGCACGTAGAATAAATGCTTGATTAAGAAACGCAATCTTAAAAATCAACACTGCTGTTCCGCCCGCCCCTCCCCCTCCCCCACCACACACACGCAAATACAGGCCTAGCAACTCAGTCAGTATAAGATTAAAAATATAAAACGAAAAAAAGTTTGAGAGAAACTTACACGCATCAGGCAAAGCCCAGACCAAACTCAAGCGAACTGAATGAATGGAACGATCAAGTGGCAGCTAAATAAGCCTTCAACATCGTCCAAAAAATGTGACCGTGACAATCCCAACTGACTTAGTGGGGTTTTTTAAAATGTAGTTGGCACGAGCGCGCGCATGCATCATAACGCATGCCCGGATCGCACGCGTATTGCATGCTTTCCGTTTCTTGCCCTCTCTCTCTCAAAGAAAAGCTCTTGTTCAACTGATTTTGCATATGAACTTTGTTTCCAGTTTTCACAGTCGCCTTTTTCTTCCCTGGGAAAGAAAGACGTGCACTATAAGAGATATTTCCTTCCTCTCCACTCGCCTACTTCACTGCTCTCCCCTGTCCCCTTTCCCATCGCGTCATGAATGGCCTGCACATAGACAACTCTTGTTTTCAACCCCTCCCTTTTAGTCGTCTCCCTTCCGTTGCAACGGCGCGTCTCAAACTCTTGGGACACAGGCTGTTCGGGGGGAGGGGTGGGAGGCTGTAGGTGCGGTTTACCAAATGCAAGAGATAAACCAGAAAGCGCACCGTCGACAATATCGCAGTTGTGGGGGGTAACAAGTATAACGTGCCCAAGAAGTTTCTAAGAACTTATTATGATAAAAGGAAAATAAGACTGGCGCCGGACAATTTTCTGCTTAGTGGCTGGCGTAAGGCGTTTACGTTTAGGCAACAAGTGTTAAAGGTCTGCAGAAGCATTGCACGTGCAGGGCATACGATACTGATTTATTGCTGCTTAATAGCTGTTGGCCACGACTGGCTGTACTGTCGTTAAATAGGTCCGCTGAGATCACTAAAGGTTTAAACACAGAAGGTAACCTGAATAGTGCTCTGTGAGTCTGAATCTGAAATTAACTCTTGTTGATTTGTTTACAGCTCTTTAATTTACCCTCTCAATACACATGTTTGTGTATACACACACATATATATATAGCCTTAATTTCATGCACATAAATACATTGTTGCCCATTTGTCTTCGAGCTAGATTACAGCGACCAGTGCTACTTAAATTCTGAAGCGAGGGGCAAGGGCAGAGAGAGAGAGAAAGGCTGGGGGGCAAAGGGAAGGATACCAAGAGTTTGCCTTACATGTACAGCTGACCACATTCAGCCTACGTGAGTCAGGCTAGGTCGACGCTCCCACAAGTTGCCAATGACAACCCTTCACTGTCCGCACAGACCTGAACTAGTGACTAAGCTGAACTTTACAAGGATTTCAAAGCCGAAAGGAAACTTAGCGTCTTCTTAACACCTGTCTGTTTCCATGTACACAGCACTGCTGGGGGACGGATTTCCCCCATCAGCGGTTTGTCAGGGTCGCCAAGCATCCCGTTAAGGTCGTCTTACACGGTCAGACTAAATGGAATAAAAAGAGTGACGAGGAAATAACCCAACCGTCTGCAACAAAGATTTTATCGAATTTGTATTGAGGTTTTTTTTTTCAAGGACATTTTAACAAAACGTTGTGTCTACTCAATAAATGTGATCCATTATTGTTGCAGAAAGCTGGACTAGTTCAGCCAACTTGGTCAAATCGTAAGAATCGTCTACGTCCAGTTGTAAAGGCAGGTGACCGGCCACTTGAGTCGTTTGTGTGTTAAAAGTAGTTAGGGAACCTACGGCACGAAGAACTATGGCAAGGCGCTGCCCTTGCTGCAGACCAAGGGACAAACTTCTCAGTAATGGTCTCCCTTACTTCTGTTGTGTTGCTTCCTTTAAATATCAGAAGCAAAAAGTCGACAAAAATGGATATAATTTTTAGTATTAACTGTGTGGTTTTTAACTGCATTCTACCAATTTTAAAGAGTGTCGTTTTGTGGTTGTCTCAGTTAATTTATTAATTGCCTCCAGTGCTGCTATCGTTCTTGCCCTGTTGTCTGCTTGTCTGCCCTTGCTAACCATCCCTTTTCCTAAGCACCCCGTCCCCCGCTACCACGGGTGCTGTGGAAGGGGGTGGGAGGGGGAGTAGAGAAGCAGAGAGAGAGAGAGAGAGAGTTCATTGTGGTTCGCGCCGTGGTGCATGTTCCGTGGCTAATTATTCCATTTCTTCCCAATTGCATTTAAGGTAATGAGGAGTTACAGGTAACGAAACACTTGTATGAAAAGAATGAGTAATATTTTGAGACAATAATTCCTGCTGAGCTTAGTGTACTTCAGAAGCGAGCATGTTTCTCGTTAACCTGCTCGCTGATTGAGCCGCTAGCAGTTCTGGTTTCCCAAAATGTTCGTTTTGTTGGACAAAGGTAACGTTTTTGACTAGGGCAATAGATATATTTTTTACAAATCTGTCACAAATTGCACCTCTTGATGGATTTTGCAGCTGTATTTCAAATATTCTCAATATTCATGTAATGAACTACTTTATACTTAAAATGCATGAACATGTAAAGTAATCGACAGGTTTAAATACTAGTTTCTTTTCCAAACTAAAACAACAGATGGATTGCATTTGTACTGTTTGCAATGTTTTGACATGCATGATTGTCTGCTCTAACTGCGCAATAAAATATATCCCTGCGTTCGTTTGTGACATTCTAGTCTTTGGGGTGCTCCTAAAACTCGTGTCAGAACTGCTGGCTCTAATTACCTTACCAGGTTAACCAGACCTGCTTGACTAAACTTAGCATTCTCATACTTATCGCTGTAATTGGCTTGGCTGTGTTTGCAGTCTTTTTTTTGGGGGGGAGGTGTGTGTGCGGAGGGGGGGGTCCTCTTAGGTGTAAAAGTCAGCCCTTGTGCCAATCCTGTTGACCCCTTCCCTTGTAAGGCTCCATGCGGTTTTGTAATCTGTGCATGAACTTTGCCCCGCATGAAATCAAACTTGGGCTCGGTGCATGTGGTTTTTCTGACAATTTAAGTGTTTGCTGGCAAGAGAATTCATGTTAAGGGTTTAAATCATTTGAGATACATATCAGCGCTATTTGAGATACATTTCATCTAAAAAAAATGAACAGTTTGCAGATAACCGCACATCGTTTTAAAGTTAACATGTATAGATGTACACAATGCCATAGTCACTTAAAATAATCAAGCCATCAGACCTCTGCGCCATTTTTAATCTTTATCGTAATCAGGATACGCGCACTGGAAGAAGGCAAGACATTCCCCTCTTCCCACCAAGAAAAACGCACTCGGCTAGCGATGTTAAAAGGCCAACTCTAAGAACAAACAATAGGCCTTGTCTGAAACAAATTGTAGTCATTCCTCAAAAGAAACCTGAGTCTTTGACTTAAATGATCTTTGTGTACTGCAAACCCAGATTCCAGTGAATGAGCTGGCGAGAACTTCTTGAGGAATACAGAAGACATACAAAAGAAACAGAACGAGAGGAGGAGGAGGAAGAAGAAGACGAGGAGGGGGGAGGAGGGAAATGGAACCAGACAAATCGGCCAAACGACGAAAGTACATTCTTTGGTGGCGTGAGCACAGGGTAAGATGGATACAGTTCCTTTACCGCATTCTCATGACTCTTTCAATGCGTGCACACTAGAAGGAAACCCAGCCTCAGGTGAAACGCGTTGCGCAGCCCTCAGCTGACGAGAGAATACCTGTAAATATGCTGAGACAAGCTTTTAGCAAAGTGCCAGCACCGACACCTACGCGAGCAGTCACCCCTAGCAACCTGCAGGCTGTACCCGCTTGTCTTTCCATCTTACCGCATAAATAGCTGTGGGCGTCAGATTTTTCAGTTCGACTTTTGGTGCAAGAGGATTAATTTGACGCGTTACGCTTGATGTAACTGCCATTTCCTTTCAATATGGGTTTTTATTAATCACTAAATAATATTTCATTTTGGCACGTCTTCCTTCCTCCCCTCCTTTCAAAGACGCACGTACGCACACGCATACACACACTCAAGCATGCTTGCAGATTCCATCGCTTTCACACACAGCAACAGACGTATCGACACATTAAAATCCCCTGGCTGAGGCACCAGTTTTCCTAACTCCATTAAATTGTTACAGCAATCACTACCAAACCCCACCTGTTGATAACACATGCCCTAAAGTTACCAATTGCAATGGCTGTTGTCTGTGATTCACCTGAGAACTAAGACTGTCCTTGTTATCTTGAATAACGAATCATTCATAGTCCCTTTACAAGAGACGGAATGAAGACGTGCACAGGCGCGAGAATGTTGACAAGCTCAAAGGTGAGAGAATTGCGACATATGCCAAGCTGAGAAACAATGGTGAGTGTAAGATGGAGGAACTTGGAGAAATGAAAAGATAACGTAGCCCTGAAAAATCCAAAAGCCCGAAGAGGCTGGCACGCGCAAAGTTTGGAGAAAGCTGAACAGTGCAAAGTGGGAGAACTTTGAGAAGTGTGACAGTTGGAAGATTAAGAAAAGGGCAAAGGTGGGAAGATTTAGACAAGTGTAAAAATGAGAAGACATTGATAATCGCATGCCAAGAGAACCTTGGCAAGTACAAAGGCGTGAAAACACCCACATGCTCAGACAAGACAGTCTACTGTAGAACCGATGAAGTCTGAAAACGGAGCTGTCACGAGACACAAATTTCCGGCTGACGAAACCTATAGTGACGGAATCAAAGGCTATACAGTTGTGTTTGATTCCAGAAAAAAAACTGATGCTCCATGTCCCGAACGTTTGCATGCTTTGTTTTGCATTAAAATCTTACCAGCACGCAGGATTTACTTTGACTCTGAGGAGTCTGGCCTGGTTCGATATACAAGTATGAATGTTTTTGAAAGGTCTGAAGCGGAGAAACCTAAGAGACTGAGTACAGGCAACAGGAGGAGACAACCTCTGAAGCAGTATCTTAGTCACGCCATCAGCAAGAAGTTTAGCCACTGCCTGACACCCCTTTCCCCACACGAACAGGATTTACGAAAAAAAAAACAACCCCAACCGATGGTTGTCCAAGATGATGGCTTCAAACTGCCAGTGACGTTCTTTTAGTCAACACACGTAGGTAGAGGTACACAGACGAGTGGAATGCCTGGGAAAGACTTTTCTCTTGGCGTTGCATGGCCTCGGAAACTTCTAATGCACTAGCTGCTTTAACATTGCTAACTCACGTTTGGCCTTCTGGAAATGTCTAACATAAAAAATTTCCTTCATAGGAATGTAACAATTCTCGCCCGAAGAAGTCATTCCTGTAAAGTCAACGTTTTGCCATAATTAGCATTACCGTTTTGGGGGGTTTGTTTCCAGGTGTAAACGTTTTTCCTTGGGGGAGGGGGCGGTCGAGAATAAATTATCCTTTAGTATTTCGAGGAAATGCAAGGAGGAGAGGCTGAAAAGTTTTAAAACCCACGTAAAGGTGTAGAAAGGTATGTGCGTGAAGATGGCTTGGAGGTGAAAAAGGGGGGAGGGGTATTCCTTGAGTTGCGCTAGAGGTCATGCTTTAAAGCAAAGCGAAGATGCCTGAGGCTGAGCAGTGACGAAATTCAGATTGGCAGAGTTCAAAGGGAACATTCCCTGCCAGCCTCTCGAGAGTACGTCGCTTCCTCTCTGTGTAATTTCTACGAACAAACTGTGCGGGTAGTCAGCAAACGTTGGAGATAATCCAAGGCCGAGCAAAATTGAATTATAGCCGAAATTTGCCGACTTTTGCCGATGCTGTTCACAATAACGCATTTAGCGAAGAAGGAGAGATTGAAAGGAGGAAAAAGAGACAAAAACAGACAACACGTTGGAGTGGAAAAGAAGAGGTAGCACTTCAAGCCTTATTTGTGGATCTATTATCCAGAGCCTATAGGTAACTGCTTTTACATTTTCTCCTCCATTTCAGCTAATTTTATTTTCTTTAGCAAATGTGAAAGGCTCAGATTTCTATAGTTTTTTAAAATAAAAAAACCGCGCTTCCTTCAGTTAACCACTTCACTGTCAGCATATTCCAGTTCGCCAGTTGTTCCTTTCAGGTACACTTGTTATAATGTTCGTCAAAGACCACACGGACTCTGCAATCTGACTGGTTCCTTCAGAAGGAGTCGAGGGCTTTTCAAAGCCATTTAGCCCCCATAAGAAATCCCTTTATTTTCTCTTAATCTTATCATGTCGTTATTCCAAGGGAATTTGACTGCGCATGTGAGATTTCTAGGTGTTTAGTAAACAAGTTACTAATGAGAAGGCGAGTCATTATGGAACTAATGGTAAAGTAAGGACAGAACACACATACTCTCTCCTTGAGGTACGAAGGTCTAGAGCTGCTGATATTAACAGTGATAAGGTTGTGCTGTGACATTCCAAACTCAAACGTTTCTTTAGCGGATTGTTCTTTTTCTCGGGCAATAGATGACAGCAAAACTATCGAATGATACTAATACATATATGTTAACTTATTATTAATTACATCTCTAAATTATTGTCATCTGTAGGCAACAAAAAGCTTAGTGTCTGTGTGAAATGAGACATTCTGGCCAAATCGTTATCTTAAAAATAATTATGTATTACACACACATGGATATACTCTCAGTAAAGAGAAACCCATTCTGCATAAATTGCCTTCAGATGCTGCCAACATGTAAGGCAATCACAGAAAGAAAGGGTTAACAGCATTCCAGTCAAACGTGCAGGCGCACACTCACCTGGAAAAAAGCAAGAAGTGAGAAGAACCGGACAGAGCTGGGATGGCGATGCTACAATCTCCGGGCTGCGAAATGCAAAGAGAGAGGCAGGTAGGTAGAGAAAGTGCCGACCTGGCAAGAAAGAGCACCTTGCGCTGGGCAACAGAGGTAAATATATACCTGGCAGGAGGTAGGTAAGTAAAACCGCAGGTGGCGTGCTGTTTTTCTGCCAGCTTTTACCTCTGTCTAGTCCCTACTCGTGCGCGTGTACGCATGCGCACGCCGTGTTGGTGATGTGCAGGTAAGGTCGCGTGCACAGTGGTGGACTGAGTGGTACTGACGTCTTATGCAGATAGTTGGAGGGAGCTGTGAAGCTCAGTATAGCTATCCACTAAAAACCTGCAAAGGCAACCTTCCTATACTTCCTATGCGCATAAAACCTGAGATTCTGGCTTTTTTGTTGATTCCTACAGTCTGCTTGTCTGTCTGTCCGCCTGCCCTTCTTTCCGTCTGTCCGTCTGTCCGTCTGTCTGCCTGTCTGCCTGTCTGTCTGTCTGCCTGCCTGCCTGCCTGCCTGCCTGCCTGCCTGTCTGTCTGTCTGTCTGTCTGTCTGTCTGTCTGTCTGTCTGTCTGTCTGCGTGTTTGCCTGATTGATTGGTTATCTTTCTGTTTATGTGTTTGTCTGAATTGCCTGACTAATTTCTGCCTGTTTAGGACAGCGAGACCAACCGAGAAAAACATTCCCTGTCATTTAGTGATCCTTAACGCATCGAAAAACCAAACCAAGAAAAGAAAGGGGTTGGGGGATGAAAGTGCACTACATACTCTCACATGTTCGTACTCTTATCGCTATTACAAGCACGACAGAATGCGAGTGTGTAGATAACAGGGTTTTTTTTGTTTTGTTTTGGTAAGGGCTATGACGAACGTTTATACAGATGTGCAAACCACCGCACGCACCTACCACACAACACACATACGCACACACGCGTGTACAAGTAAACCCAGGGTAACATTTACTTCACCCACTCACACACCTCAGACCCTCACTGTCAGGTGCACAGAAGCCGGCAACGGTGGTACAATCATCATACTACAGACAACGGCAAACTCATGGTGCACATAGTGCTGACACAAGCACGCACGTGCAAAGACGCCGACGAAGGCTTCCAAAAGCATTGTACGCATCCATCTCTCGAGGGCGGCACGCTTGGCACCGTGCGCGCGCACACGCTGACAGACAAGTCTCTGAGAGGAATGCGCGCGACGGCAGCCCGACCAGCAGGACCTGATGCCACGCAGGCATGCAGGCATGCGCCGACTTCCTTCTGCCTCTCATTCACCTGTGGCATGTCTGTATTCAGTTTCGGATCGCGAATCCAGACTGGGCTCTTTGACTTTCTTCGTAGGGATTTTCCATGGCAACACGTGACGCTGCTGAAAGAACTTTCGCGTCGTTTGTCGAACCAGCTCGAGAACTCAAAACTGAGGTGTCGCCATTTAAAAGTTCGCGGTAGGCCACGCGACGTGACGCAATTACAAGCCATACCGTCGAGTTTATTCCCAGAAAAGGCTGTATAATATGTTCTGAATGTTTGTCTTTTTTCTTCCTGAAATGTTGCCAGCACATGGGATCTGTTTTGTTTCGCGGAGGGCTTTGGTCCAGTTCACTTTATTAGTGATTGAAGATGGCTATGAGCTCGATCCTTTGGTGTAATGAATACTGGGCTGGGAATTGAAAAGATGAGACTAATGAGAGAGATCGGGGAGAACAAATCACCTTCCGTCGCATTAACGTTTCCATCTCCTGTTCAGTTCGTACAACAGGTCTGGAGGCGCGCAGGCCTTGCGCAGTTCACGTGCACATTCAAGAGTGAAAAGAGACACGTATAGCGTCTGTGCAACTCGGCTATGTAGCGTTTTAGGAAACGCCACCTCAGCAAATCAGGCATGGCTTGCTGACGTCGGGCAGAAGACTTGTGGAAGCCTAACCTTGGAATATTCATCCTTCGAGGAACACATTTTGTCGCTCTCGGCCTTACGTTCCATTAACCCTGCATCCGCCTTTAGTCGCAGATTTAGATGCACTACAGACGCCAGTAGAACGCTAGCTTAAGTTTCAAAACTAATACTTTTTTTTTGTATCAAAAACATAGGAGATCTCATACTGTCGTGGATGTCCTGCAATAATTTGATTAATTTAAAGAAGTAAGGACGGGAGAAATAAGAGGGAATGGAGGGGAAAAGAAGCATGAGGCAACTAGTAAAACAAGGGCAGTTAATTAAAAAACGTTTCGATGTCAACGGATTTTCACTTACGCCCTCAGTACATGTGCTTGTCGACAAAACTTGCACACACAGTGCTCGTTACACTGTTTATTCAGAACCTTATCAGGTGACTCAAGCCTTCAAAGCAAGAGTTTATCACAGCTAAATCTACATTAGACAGGATGACTCAATACCGCAGGAAGCAAGTAAATAGACTGAGCTCAAACTTTCGTCGCTGCATGGTTGTAATCGTTTTGGAAAACCGTTCACAAACAGCTTGCATGGCGGCCAGCATTGTCTCGCATCGAAGAGCTATCGCTATGCAGCGGAGAAAAAATCTTATATACAGTTAATACTTTTTTTCGCGGTCTCACGCAGTTTCACGAAGTCGATTAAACCAGAAGCGAAAATTTCAGTTCAGCCTTTGCAGCAAAAGTGTCAATTTCTTTTAGATTTTAACTTTTCTGTGCAAAGATATTTAGGCTACTTTTTTGTATGGAAAGCTACAGGCGCAGTTCCTCGCATTTTTGTCTCAAACTGCATATGCTTTTTTCGTCCTTGTCAAATTGTGTCAAACTGGCACTACTCAAATCGTCAGACATGTAACCCAAGCAACATAAGAACGACTTGGGCGTCCACAAAAAAACTTTGTTCCAACTCAGCATGCGACCAGCGTAAGGCAGAGCTCTTTAGCTGGAGAGGAGCCTTTGTTTACCTCATCGTAACACAAGGTCATCCCTTTCTTTAAACAATAGCAAAATTGTATTTTCTTCTGCCTCGTTTTCCCCCACCTGCCCCTTCCCTTGCCTCCCACTTCGCATTGTCTTGTTTGTGTATCTTAAGTCGACTGGTGCAGTTCGAGATCTCTTGTAATGTAGAGAACTGTCATGGAGCAATTGCGTACCCTCTGAGAAAACTAGGTCCTAAGAAAATCCTAAAAATAGATTCCGGAAATGAACCATGTGGCCAGAGGTCATTGCCGGGGGCTTCAGTTGTAACCTTTCAAGATGCCCAAGAAGCACTGCTACTGGGGTAAATGCAATAGTGATTCGCGGTAGTGATCAAGATCATATGAAAAACGTTACTTTTTTCAAAATTCCGTCACTCTTGGAAGATCCCGATAAACACAAGAAGTGTTTGCCCCCGGATGCTGCGTTCAGCGCCCTATGCGCATGCGTACGTGACGTATGCTCTGATATGCTAATGATGCTCCAGAGGGTACGCAATTCTACCTGCATAGTTGCCAATGTTCCTTACGCATTAAAAGGGTATTCAACATGAAATAAACTAAGAATTCAAAGTGTACACCTGTGAGAGGGTTTTTTTCCCCCACTTTGTCGAGCATTGGGGACGCAGCACTAGAGTTGTATCTGATTTTGTGCTTCACAGATCTTTTGGTGATAAGAAATAGTTCGGCTAACGGACGCGTTGAGAGGCACTGATTAGTTGATTTGCTGGTTTAGATAAATAGTTGATTTTGCAGTACAGGGAGGAGGGGTTCTATTACAAACTATGCACTGAAAGAACTGGCAGACTGATAGCTGCAGGAGGAAAGTCAATGCAAAAAGCCATTTAATTCCCGTGGAATCTGCACGATGTTTAACTCCAGGTCAATTCCGAGGGTAAAATAAGGCTTACATAATTATGCCAGAGAAAATTTTTTATCACTAGCATTTATGTATATATATATACTAGGGTTAACAAGCGATTGATCTTTCCTAGATGAGGCTTCAGTGCACAACGAAAGACTTTCAAAACACCGCCTGGGATCAACACGTGATCTCCTCCAAGCGACCTTCACTGTATCTGCGTTTGCCTCGAAACAGCCTCGATAAGTAGATGTCAAATTATCCTCAGCTCGAATCTTCGATCCCCCACCCCCACCCCCACGCGAACTGTTTACAGTGCGACAGACTGCTTGTGATGCCAAAGTGTAGCATGTAGCACATGAGGACTGAGCTCGTCGAGACGACTGCAAGAGGCGAACGTTACTTTGAAAGGGTGGACGGGTAGCGAAAGGGGATGAGTGGCCCCGCACTGCGCAGGCTTGTGACGTCAGTGCTGTTTACTGACGACGAACCTGCAGTACCTGTTGGATGACTCACTGCATTTTACTTACGCTGCTGTTTCCGCACTGTCTTACTTTGTTGCAGAGCTAAACCATTCAGATGATGTCAGGGTGCGCACGTGAAACTGGGACATATCCTTGCGTGCGTACATGTGTGACCGTGAGGAAAAGAAGGGAGAATATTAGAAAGATGTGAGATTAAGCATCAGAAGAATACGCTCAATATGATCAGTTGAATCGGCAAGTTGTACATTCATACATTTGCTTGCGCGAGTGCGCGAGTGCGCGCGCGCGTGTGTTCATGAACAGAAGGGTTAAAAACACGAATTATAGTTTGTTATTCGATGGTTTGTCTTGTCTTTTTTGAGGAAGTAGAACTGTTGCTTCGGCCAAACCGAAGACTGTTCGCCAAGTTTAATGGAGAAAAATGTTCTAAAAATAGCCGGTTCGTCTTTTTCCTTTAGCCTCACACCGTCTGCTCTTTCTCACTGTTCACGAAAAGGTTGGTCAGAAATGTTTGGTGAGGTGGGACAGGCCTTCTGACACCTTACAGAGCTCTCTAAACATTCTTGGCAGTTCATGTAGCCTCAGATGATTCGCCACGAAAGAATTCCACTCCTCTGCTCCCTCAGAAAATCACCACTTTAAATTTACTTGGCTCAAATTTTCCCACTGTTGATTAGTAAGATGCACAGCAACGTTTTACAGAATTGTAAAATTTTCTTTCAGAGCTGAACATTGGAGCAGGAATTAATTTTCCGCCTTCCCCATCACTCTTGTGTCACCCAGCTATAGTTCTCAGTCGTTCATCCTCACGATCTCGTATTTTGCTAAACACATGCAGGCCTACAAAGAACAGAATGGTTAGCCAACCCTGCAAATTCCCTCTCCTCCGTTCTAAAGTAGACTATCGTAGAAAACTGTACGTAAGTTTATAAAAAGCCCCCCCCCTCCCCATAAAAAACCAACCAACAACAAAAAACAAACAAACAAAACAAAAGAAAAACAACTGTTAGAACCTTTTAAAAAAATCAGCAAACCCACATACAACACGTTGACCCGAACCTCAAATTATGCACGGCATCTCATGGACCGTTGAGCGTACAACTTCATTAAATGAGTTCAGCCGGATCGCTTACGAACACCACGCAAACGCTTCTTTTCCAAGCTACAGTTAAAGCTACTTCGCTGAGATGCGTTTGTTCATAAAGTCTGTCCTAGAGCTGAACCATCAGAGGTTCTGACGTCATCGCCTAGCGTCGCTGACGTTCTCGTGCCGTTTATAAAACTCACTTCTGAGCTGTCTGCCGTGTTTTTCCTGTACGTCGGCGTCTTTTTGTTAGTGGGGGGTGGGGAGGGAGGAATGGTACCTGTGGAAGCGAGTCGTGGGCTTCAGCAGAACCAACAGTTCCAGACAACAGTTAAAAATAGCAAGAAGCCAAGTCACCGCGCCAAGGGAGACTACCTGTCTGTTAAACTTTCCTGTATTCCTGGAATGGTGAGGTTCTTGTGAAACCGGGTTCTAAGATGAGCATTGTTTTTTTTAAAAAAAAATCTTTTCGGATGCGAGAGGAGCCGAAGAGAAATTATTCATGCACAAAACCTCGCGCGTACGCGCGTACGTCTCCCCCATACGTACAGTGCACTGAAATGGTCAGAAGTTGTCTGCTGATGCTTGGCTTCGGGTCCCTAGACACTTGGAGTATAAATTGCTTGGACAAGCCGGAACTGCAGCTAAACTGTCCGGTGTCCGTCTTTCACATCCACTCAGTCGATCTTTGTCTCTCTTTAATTTCTCTCTCGCTCGCACACAAACACACGACGTGACATCTCATCACCCTTAGGACCTAGGGGAGTAATGGAGGCGAGAGACTGAGGGAGCAAGGAAAGTACAGAAAAAACTGAGTGTTGGAAACTGTACGTTGACGCTATTAAATAAATAACATACAAAAGATGTGATACATCAGGAAGAGTAAAGGATTATATCTGGGATATTATATATGGCTTTAGAAAAGTCTTGCCGAGTTCTTCCCCGCCCCCTTAACTTCTTGAACAAATGCCCTTCACAGTAAAACAAACGTGTGATGGGGAAAATACATCACCTTTCTATAGGTTCTTTGGAAGAAACAAAAATTCGTGCATCGACCGGGAATCGAACCCGGGTCACCCGCGTGGCAGGCGAGTATTCTACCACTAGACCACCGATGCGTACGTTACCCACTGCCAAGCTTTGTCCTCTCAACACTATCAGATTGCGCTGGTCTTAGAAGTGTCCAGCACAAGGAGGTAAATCCAGCAGATCGATTCAGATTTCTTTTACTCCATATTTTTCTTTTGAGTGTAAGAGGTTTGTGATGGTAAGCCGCACGAGTCACTTCATGGAAGTCCGACTCAAGAGTGGCTTACCCTGTCTTAACAATGCTGTTCGCGACCACGTCTGCAGGCCTCCATTTCCATACACAACATACAGAACTATGCAGCTTAAAAAGTAGTTTCTTTTGAAGGTAACTGAAAAATTGTTTAGAAAGATTGCGCTACATTTTAGTAGACCGTTAAACCCTTCATGTTTGATCGATCTCACGCGCTGTGTCTCGTGACGACTGTATTACAGTTGTGACGTGACCTCCCTTTCCGATCAATCCGACCTGTTACCAAAGTAGAGAATAGATCGTCTGCTATGATACTTTCTGTGACACAAAGCTCTCTGTGAGACTAATGACCTATTGAAACTTGAGATGTTATGTAAAAATAGAATCAGTCATCTGGGGTGTGTAACCGTTATAGTGACTTACGTTACAAGTATGCAAACTGCCTTTCGTCTGTTTTCGCACAAGAATAATTCAAGGGCAAACTTGGGTGGGACGTCAAAGTGTGTATCTGCTAGTTAACAGACAACAGTTTTTGGTGTCGTATCCCTAAGTAATTACTGATTGACCGAAAAAAATGTATTTGGACATTTATTTTTCAGCAAGACAACATGTTTTTATCATGTTGGATAAAGCAGCTACTAGGTGGGGTGCAAGGAAAAGGGAGAGCGAGACAGGAAAATGAGAAGCGCGCGCGCGAGCGAGAGAGTATAGAGAACAGGAAACAGAAAACAGAGGATTAGAGGGAAAGGGGGTGTAAAACGTTACAGTGTGCACGGCAAAACGCCAAGCAACAAGTACATGTTAAAGTTTCTCAAGCAGCAGCAGCAGCAGCAGCAGCAACAGCAGCAGAAAATCACTTGAGGATTACTCGCCGACCTGTGCCTCAACTCAAAAGTAATAAAACACTGCTGACCTAGACGTATATAACGGTAATCATCGTCTGTAGTGCTGATTAACGCTCCATAACATTGTTTTCAGATTTTTGTTGCTCGGATAACAAGGGTTGTTGGTGTGTGGATGGGAAATCGATTACTTTCAATACTGTGGAGGTCGAGTGGGTAGAATCAAGTCTGATTATCGAACATTTAAAAGCTGACCAGGTCATTTTGGGCTCTATCAGGTGAAGAGGGAAGGGGGATTAACGGAAAGGTCAAACAACAGAAGCCCAAACTACAGACGCATGTGCTTGCTTATGCCAGTCTGCAACTTGCTATTACAGCCTGGCCCTTAATTGAGACTTTGTGGAGTGCTTACTTCAGGGGCACACTACGACTCTTTTATCTGAACTTTTTCTGAATCGCCCCCCACCCACCCAAATGCCAAAGAGTAAATAAAAGATGAAAATCTGACTTTTAAATCTGAGCAGAGAACTTAAGAAAGTGCATGGTTTATACTATTTTCGCCGTTTACCAAGCACATTTCCTTGGTTAGATTTCACGTGGTTGTATTTTGTAAGTAGTTGTTTTAAAGGTTGTTTTCGAAGTCATATCCTTGGAAGTATTAGTTGGTCGCCTTAATTATGTGTGAGTTAAACACGCGCGCGCGTGAGAGAGAGAGAGAGAGAGAGAGAGCAGAAGTAGCGATAATGAAAAACGATGACAGAACGACGAAAGTGGTAACTCCTCCCCCCTCCCCCGCATAGATCTTTAGAGAGAGACGTGCGTAGCTTTAAGGCAAGAAAATTTCTTTCTTTGCGGGAAAAACCTCCTGGCAAAGTGCCTCCCAGAGTTCCCAAACGTTGGCTTGTTGAACTATCTCTTCTTATCTCTGCAAGAATGGAGTATACATCGCTACTATACGGCTTTTTTTTTTTGTCTATCAGAAAGAAAGTTTCTCGCCTGTAATGTGCACATCTCGGTATAGTCGTGAGTGCAGTCGCTGTATCCTAGTATAGCCTAAAGAAAAAAAAAATAATTGAAAATCTGCATGTCTGTCTGTATTGCCTACTTTTCTTTTTGCTTATCGGTTTCATTAATTTTTTTTGGCACTTCGTAACCGATGCTTCACAGAATTGCTTTGCTTATTGTGTGCTTCTTACACAGAACTGTAAAGGCCATCGCACGCCTTCACCAAAACCCAAGGTCCACAGGTGATACGCTAAAAGCCCTGGATGCTTCCGATCTCTGACATCTACAAGCATCTCACGCTTTTGACCCGTTGCCTGTACGATCTCGACTTTTGACACAATTGTGTGATGGCCATTAAAGCGAAAAGATTGGTGTGTATATATATATCATTTGGATAAAACATAAATGTAAAATCTGACGATTAACCCCCCCCCCCAAAAAAAAAAACCCAGCAGGAAGGAATTGATTCAGTGAAACATACCGACCTGGTTAGCTTGAACGTACACAACAAATTAAGGCTCTCAGTCTCAGACAAATCCTTCGAGCGGTGGTGTCTGTACGGTGAGAGAATTGGTTTAGAGCACGCGATGCCCGGGCCGTGACCGCTGGACTTGGGAGACTAAATCAAGAAACTTATACAGGCAGGATCCAGGCGGTCGTGTCTCCTCTCCCACGCTCTATGACCGACCGGCCAGACAGGCTAGAGAGATCGAGGTCATTTGACCGCCTTGCACACCTGGCCCGGCAGGTAGATCAACTGACGGAGGTGGGTTTTTATGATTCGTTTATGGCAGTCTCCAGGTCCCTCTTAGACCCCATGGACGAAAAGGACAACGACTTTACTGACATTCGATGGCATCCCGAAAGTACAAGCGCTTTGTAATGCGATCTAGGCAACTCGTTATAGTTAGCTTGTGTGGTATGGGATTTATATTTACGCACGAATGGCCACGACCTTGACAGCGAGTCTTCCTGCCTGTTCATCTGACATTAACCTCTCAGTTCTCTCTCTCTCTCTCTCTCTCTGTGGGATGCGGGGTCGGCCGTATGCACGTATACATACTACAAACGTCCTTATATTAGTGTATCCAAGAGATGCAACTTGCCAGGGTGCTCCCCATACACGCAAGAAAACATCCACACACAGAAAGCAAGAGGCACATCGATATAAGGAGTGCTTAGACCTGAGACTTTTTCCAGCTAATAGGAATAACAAATTTGTCGTTTAAAACAACGGGTCTTGACTATGTGCCGGCTGGCAGAGAGAAAGAAGCAATTAAACAGTGCACAGAGTCGTACGTGCGCGCGAACGCGTGTTCGCGCATGTGGGTATATATAGCGCTTATATCCATTCACGTAACTAAGTTTATTCTCCTTCACAAATTCCACCCAGCCTCCGCTTGCCTTCTGTTGGCATCCTAGTCCTCGTCCAGCATTTTCGCAGGTCTTTTTTTTTCATGGACGGATTCTTTCGCTTATTGTAAAGTATTGTTTGATATGACTCCCCGAGTCGCAGATGCCCTACGCAGTTCATCTGGTTTCCTTCTTCATATTTTTAGAATCTGTTGTCTTCCTTGGTGCATTTTTCTTCTAGAACACATTTCTATCCTCTCTTTTCAGTTCTCACCTTTTCTCTCTTCTCCCCTGCCTTCGGTTCTTGGGATGAATGTTGAATTCACTGCTTAAAGGGCGACCACCACATATTGGCACCGATAACCTATATATACATGGAGTGCTTTCTCCGAACTCCAACATTTACCCGTCGTCTTCCGCTTTGCAGTTTCTTTTTAAAAGAAAAAAAAAGCGGGGAGGGGAGTGCAATCTTTCTCCCAGGACTATTGTGCTTCTTAGACTGAGAAAAGCGCATCAAGTGTGAACAATACACCCCCCATCTTAACGAAAGCTATGACGTAACGTGACTGGGTCGCTTTGAAGGCTCCGGTAGCCGCCCGATGCTGTCAGGAGTATATATATATATATTAGATCAGCTAGATTCTCCCAAAGATCATCCCACCCTTGTATCTCCGGCTTTCTTTTATTTGAAAACAAAACTGTTGCCACTTCATTGTACTTAGTTACAACACCTTACAAATTCGAGTACTTTTTAAGTAATTTTTTGAGTCACTATCGTTAGATACAACAAAAAGAACTGTACAACGGCACAGATACAAACCAACAAAAGATAAAAATTAAAATTTTGTTGGTTTGTGTCTGTGCCGTCCTGAAGTAGATGCTATGCCCCGAAACTTCGACTTGTTGTCTAATCCCCGCTTGGCTCAGTTCTTTTTGTTGTATTTTGTTGTTCATCACTCCGTTTCAGATCAAGTACCGAGGGTTTTGTGTTTTGATGCACACAACCGAATTGCACCGACTGTATGTATAGTCTTCTGCTTAATTATAAGTATTGCAGTATTGTGTGCGATATATACGGCCGTACCATTTTTTGAAAAAAAAATTGACATGTGTTTGAACAATGCTATATAAGAACTCAATTGGCTGGAGTGACCAGTCTGTGGCCATATCTGTTGTCAATATTTGTGATTGTGTCACAACAGTCCATATATTTCTACAAAATATTCTATTATAGGAGTTATTGAGTTTATAGTTCTTTTATCAAAGTCGAGGAGGGGCCTGTCGTATCACCTTTTTTTGGAAGCTACACGATTGGGTAGCTCTTACCTGCATCATGAAGTGTCGCTTGTGTGGGACACAGACGTTTCGCCCCACCACCACACCCAAAATCATGCCACATACAACCTCTCTCAGCCTAAGTGCTCAAATAAAGTCGTCTATTTACTGCTCATAATAGCACTTCATTCAAGCTAATTATTATTCTTTAGACATGCTGAAAGCACGCTTTTAACAATGCTTTTCATTCGCATTGCAAAGATCTGTACAGATGTGGTCCTACGAAAGTCGTTGCAGATACATATGATGTACAAGAAGCAGACGCGATCAGACACAATCCTGAATTCGAGCTCTAGTAAACAACAATTTTTAATAATAATTATAATGCTAAATTGCACTTTTATAAGGATTTACACATAGTTATGGAAAATTAAAGGTGTGTATAAAATGTATCTTTTCTTCGTATTTTGGGGATGAGGTATGGGGCGATCACAGTTGGGGCGAAGGGTCCAGCAGCCGCTTGTGGCGTGACAAATGCGGTTGCATCCGGTCTGAACTGGTTGAAAAGACATTTGCTTGGTCTGTAAACATCGTGTCAGATACAATGCACATTTGAAAGTTTGAAGGTGTATTGCGCTGCAATGACAAAGAAGGTATACGAACTTTCTTATAGGAAAGTGGATCTTTTTCAGTCGGCTAAAAAAAAAAAGGAATGAAAGAAAGAGAAAAAAGTGGACACCCATTGGGAAAAGTGAGTGTTTTCCCTTTTGAAAAAGAGCGCGGAGCCGTGGCAAAGACTGAGTACATGTTCTCCTGCAGCCGCAAGGTGATTATTCAGTCCAAACATCATAGACGTCAAGAGTAACATCACAAGATGCGCCTTCGATAGCTTGGCACACTTGTAAAGTCTCTGGTAAGTCTGGGTGGTTTTTTCCTCTTTTTAATCAATTATCAATGTTTTAAAATTCACTATCTCTTTGCATCTCCGATCTCGTTTCCTTGCGAGCGGCTTAGTTTTCGTGGCTGGTCGCGCTACTTCACTTGTGTTGAGCAATGTGTGCATGAAAGATCATGTAAGTGGCTGATTGATCGTTAGTAGATTGACTACGTGAAGTAATTAATATAATGGGTGATTGTGCCATCTGGATAGAGACCAGCAGTTGAGTGATAGCCACGCTCTTCTATTCTAATATTATTAAAAGTGATTGCCACGCTCGTCTAAATTCTGTCAATCTGTGACTAGTTTTGATTTTTAAATGAATAATAAATGATGAATTTAATTATTAATTATTATTAAATTTTCTATAATTAAAGAATGAATTGTATAACTATAGAATTAACTGTGAGCAGAAAATGCTATACAATTCATTCTTTATATAGACTTGAAGGCTGAAACTATAGGGTCATACGAAATAACCAACAGCCCAGAACAGCCACCAAAATTTATGGTTTTAGGTATAAAGAAATGGGTTTAAAGGTATATCCAGCATCAGAATGCTTTTTCTGACTTTTATGATGCATTATATTTCAAAATTTGACATTCGTGTACGTACATTTTACAGATTTGTGTCGGTACTGTTACTGTCTGCTTGTCAGCCAGGAACAGCCACCGAAATCCATGGTTTTAGGTCTAAATAAAAGGTTTTAAAGGTATATCCAGCATCAGAATGCACTTTCTGAATTATTTGATGCATAATATGTCCAAATATGCTGAATATACCTTTAAAACCTTTTATTTAGACTTAAAACCATGGATTTTGGTAGCTGTTCCTGGCTGTTCGGTATTTCGTATACACGGTAGACGAGCAGACGATAACAGTAACGACACAAATCCGTAAAATGTACATACACAAACATCAAATTTTGACATATTATGCATCATAAAAGTCAGAAAGTGCATTCTGATGCTGGATATACCTTTAAAACCTTTTATTTAGACCTAAAACCATAAATTTTGGTGGCTGTTCGGGGTTTCGTATGACCGAAACTATAGAATGAATATTTAATTACATGTGGTACAATCATTTCTTCCCTCTGTTTATAACAGTACAGATAGATATGGCCGTAGTCATCCTTGGGTCATCCTAGTCCTATCCAAATAAGGCCAGGTCAGATCTACATCTGTATGCTTTGCCAACCTGTGTTATGGAGTACCGTGCTGCTTGCTGATTATGTGAATACCCATCGTTCGTCTCTGATCGGTGGCAAGAACAGGTAAAGTTTGAAAGTATTTTCATGGGTTTAAGTTGCAAAATCCATAGTTCTACTGATTCAGATGAGATTCACTAAACATGTACCTTGAGTTTTCACTAGGGTAGGCCAGCTGTAGTTTAACTGCAGATTATGTTGCAACTTTACTGAAATATTGTGCAAGTACTAGTTGTAGAGTAGTACACAAATCTTGAGTATTGAGTATTCTCTGCTAAGATACTTACCTCCAGTGTGGTTTGGCACAGTAACTGGAAGGGATTTTTTAAAAAGGAATTAGACATTTTTTATGTATAAATTTAATGTATTTTGTTTGACAAATGAATGACACCTGATGGGCCCTCACTAGTACATTTTTCTTTTTTTGAAAATTGACTTCACCCATGTATACTATATCTGAACAAAAACATACCATATTTGTAAGTATATGCTAAGATTGTTTTAGCTTCATTAATAACTAAAAATCACTTGTCATTAGTGATGTTAATATCTAGACAAATGCTGATTTGGATTCACTTGATGTAGAGCTATGCTGTGACTGTGTCATATCATATGGGAACTGACCTCAGTATTGTCAGTGTGTATGTTACAACTGGACCTTTAACAGCAGAACATTCTTAGTACAACCTATTTTATATGAATTATATATAAAGCAAATGTCACATTTTTGGGCCTTAGGAATTTTATTTTTGTTTGACCATTCAATATAAAAATTTCTAGTTGATTTTAATTATGTAGATCATTGTTTTAAGTGCTTACACTGCTAGTACTAATGTTTAAGAAAGGTTTATTGCTGTATTTAATTATTGCATATTTATGTATTCATGCAGCTGAGGAAGACAATGTGTGATGCAAGCAATGGCAGCGACTGCTAACTACTGCTTCACTTTGATTTTCACTCATTCTGTCACAAGGTTGTGACCACTTCACTTACTGGCAGTAAGTATTCTTAGGGAAATTTTGTTTTAAAGGGAGTCTAACCAGTGCTAAACCAATACCTGTAACGATTATGAGACGTTTCCAATAGTTACAGCCGGGGTATAAAGCCACTGTAGTGCACAATCGCGCCCCAAATTTGTGGAACGTCTGCCTAGCTGGGAGAAACGCGACGCGAGAGCCTCGATTTTGCTTTGAAGGGTTTTCCAGAATGCTGACGTAGTAAAGTGAAGTCGTGGTAATCATGGGTCGCATGTGAGCTGTATACGGCTGTGGCAACCACTCGGGGAGCAAATGCGGCGTTAGCACGCATCGTTTTCCACCAGCAGAAAGTCGTGACCAAAGACTGGTTAAATTTTGTAAAGAGGACACGGCAAGACTTTGTGCAACCCACGAAGTACCAATGTATTTGAGTCCTTCACTTTATTGAGAATCAATATACCCGGAGGCTAAAGCTACAGAGATTGGAACACAGTAGTCAGATGCATACCTATGTATGGCATTTTTTTTAAAAAAAGCTTCAGCTCTTAAAGACTATATTACTTTCCACAGGGTGTTGCTGCATGCTTATTCTGTATGAGGTGGAATCTATCCATAACATCTGGGCAACATTTCCCATGTCAGACACATTATTACTACAATGTATATTGTGTCAATTATATCTGGTGACCGTGACTCGATGATGAAACCAAACCAAAAAATACAGCAGGTACCAATGACGGATGCATTACAATAACAGTGTAACGAATGTAGTTTTGTTGTAATCACGCATGGTCATGTGCTCGATGAAAACAAGTTGAAAAAGGTAAGCTTAAATATAAAGCCTTCTTGAAGATACTCAAGGGCTCTATAAAAAAAATTAGTCGTCTAAAACATAACAAAAACAAAAAAGGAGTACCGCAGACAGTAAAATCATTGAAATATTCACGAAGATGAGGCATACACAGTAAGACTTACCAGTCTGTATTTTTCAACCAGCCACGAGTCCTTCAAAACCCCGAATAGCCACGCAATGCCACAAATAGCCATGGTTTTAGGTCTAAATAAAAGGTTTGAAAGGTAGTTTAGCTATTTCCTACCGCCTGCCTCCTAGCCCATGCCTCCCCTGTGGACTGGCACTTTTTACCCTTTTTGAAAAATTCATAAAAAAATAACTAAAAACGCTAGAATAATGATTTAAACTGCTTTTTAAAGATCATGAAATGAAGAAAAACTAATGTCTCATCATATTTCTGGGACTTAATTCTTTAGTTTATAAATCCTCTGACACCAACCCAACTGAAGTTGAAGAAAACAAAAAGTTTTTGCTATGCTAGGTCACCACAAATATATGTTCTTTACACAAGCCAGTGAAGCAGGATGTCGCGGTATTGTCTCTGTCGTGTCTAGGGGTATGGCGCTTATGTGGTTTACTCGTCTGCTCGTTGACTAGAGTTACAACAACATAAAAATGTGTCAAGAAGGGGGAAACTAACACTGCAATCGCTGCCTAATTTAATAAATTTCCAATCGGCTCAAGCCCCCACCCCCTTGCTTGTCACGCGCACAACTTAATAAAAGAGGGTAGCGATAATACACTATTCTATTTATTTACAGTTACAACAGAATATTTCACTACACAAGGAATGATGCTCCAATATACATCTACTGACATATGTAGAACAATCACTCGCACTCTCATACATTCATCCCAGCTACGCTATACGTATCCACACGCACACGTTATTGACCGGGTTATGCATTTTATCGTACCGATACTTCACTTCGGTAAACACAAGAAAACTTTATCCTTTTCGTACTAAAACCTCTCTGAATGTGACGTCACGTCGACGTCTTAACACACAATCAGATCGACCGACGATCACACAAGAAATAACCGTTTCTACAAACCGACAAATCAACAAGTTTGATTTACTATCGTCTAAGGTTGTTCCTCTAGCTTTGAGCTACGGTCGTGTCCTACACTGTACGTAAACTCACTTTCACGATGCTGGATAGGAATACCGCAGACGCCACGTCTCTCAGCTCCACAATCACAACACCGGTCCAAAATGGCCAAGTTCCTTTCCTGACTGGCAAGAGTCACCCCTGTTGCAGAAGCACTGCTGGTTTTCAGTCCACGTCGAGGATAATGCCTGCACTCGTCTGTAATACCTTCGTCCTTCAGCATACGGTAATCGGCAATCGGCAATTGGCATTTCACATTTTCGGCCCTTAACATTTGCGGTCGGGCGCCTCTATAGCCCTGAGCGCTGACTTGCCAGAAAAACGCGAATGGGCTTTCTACCCGTTCTAGGTGGCAGGCTGTAGCCCGGAGTGTTATTCGCCCCCACCTCGCAGCCGACCCCCTCTCATGGTGACGGGTCAACCGAGGGACGGGGTGCGGGTTCCCCTCGCTCTCAGCTGGCTACCTTCCCCGCTCCAACGCGCGGTCTCTCCTGGCTGTTTTGTCGAGCCAATTGGGTCGGCCGTAACAATTTGCTCTACCTCCTGATTGGGTAGGCAACTAGATGCCGGAAAAATCACAACACAGGAATCTAACTTGAATGCACAAGTATGGTCCAGAAATGACTGAAGACCACTGGAAATACTGAAAACTAATAAATAATCCATTGAATGTGTCCCAGCTTTAAGAAACACTCATCAACTGAATTCCCTCCTACCGCCGGCCTCCTAGCCCATGGCTCCCCGATGGACGCACACTGTTTAGTCTTTTTCAAAAATTCATTAAAAAAAACTAAAAACGCTAGAATAGTTATTTAAATTCCCTTTTAAAAAACCAAGAAATGAAGAAAACTCATGTCTTACCTTATTTATGGGACCTTATTCTTTAGTTTATAAATCCTCTGACACCAAGAAACACTCATCAACTGAATTCCCTCCTGGTGATTTGAAGGTATACACAGTCTGCTCACAACACTAATGTACTTACACAAAATTGCTTTTTCCCTAAAAACCATGTCCCTCAAGAAATCCTTTTCAGTACATAAAACTAAATTCTAATTTTGAAGATCATCCAAAATGATGAAAAACACTCCAATGAACAAAACTAATAATAATCACACTTTATTCCTCCTCCTCACAGAAAGATGTCATGTTGACACACAATGAAGCAAGCAAAAGCACCACATAACATGTAATGTCCTTCAAGTGCTATGGTTCAAGTGATACATTTTATTGCTTAGCATAGTCTTTCTGGGTGTGGTAGATCTCCATGCATGGCACAACACACAGGGTCTTCTGACACTGCTTGCACTGGTAACAGCTGGATTTCCTCTTCATTTTGGCCACTTCCTTTGCACTGAAACCTTTTGCTCTCTCTTTGGCGTAGCAAACCACACATCTTCTTGATGGGCAAGGCTCCATGAAATGCCTGCCTTGTAAACGCATCATGTCTCTGGACACTGCTGCAGCTGCTATGAAATCTTCATCATCCTTTACATAGAAAGTTGCAAGATCCTTTGTCACAGATAAGATAAAGTCTTCCAAGCACATGCCTGGTTTCCCAATCTGCTTTCTGACTTTGAGATACAAGCAGTGGGATTGGGTCAAAGTGAGGGTAAGAAGGTGGAAGGCAAGTTTCTTCCACCACTTCACAGTTTTCCTATGAAGTGGCATGTAAGAATTCATCTGGTCGCTTTTGTCGACCCCAGACATGTATTTGTTGTAGTCAACAACTGCTGTAGGCTTTTTCTTCTGCTCCACCCTTGTCTGCACATCCATCATCTGGGGATTGTGAATTGTGGTCAGCATAGACACCTCCCTCTTGTCTTTCCACTTCATCACAACCACATCCTGGTGACACATGAAGTCAGCTTCCCCCTTTTGAATGGGCCCATTCCGTGTCATGTAACTGACAGTTCAGAGGCTATTTTTGGTACCTTTTTCGCTAATCTCAAAAATATACAGATACTTTCCTTGTTTCTTTGATAATATTGATAAAGTTCAGCCCTATTTCCATTTACTGGTATCACCAATTTCATCAAATTGTATGCTCTGGAGGGTCAAATATGTCTGTCACGTAACTGACGGCAGAAAAATCAGTAATTTTAGTAGTTTTATGAAAAATTCTCAAACTCTGTGAAGTGTGATTTTTTCCTGATAAGTTAATTCATTTGATCTCAAATACAATCATTTGTCTTCACTATCAATCAATCATGTGGTCTCCCAAACCTCAAATTACCTTGTGGCTGGAGTTCTTAGAAAACTGGTAGTGTCACGTAACTGACATTTTTGGGCGTCACGTAACTGACCTCTGAATGCCCATTGTATCATGAACTTCCCATTGATTAATAAAGTACAGCAACTCTTTCTATTATATTGTGTGCTGTAGAGAAACAATATTAGTGTAAAATCCAGATGTAAACATCAGTTACAGCAGATTTGCAGCTCTCAGACCTGGCAATGTACTCCTTTTGAAGGACTCACCCGTTGACCAATGCAAATGCATGGTTCACGAGAATTTCATGTTATGCCTGAAAGGTCTAGGTGTGGACTACAGCAGCAGCATATGGACTGAATACTTGTGTAACAGTGAAAGCATGATGAGTGAATGCTGGATGGGTGAATGTCAACATTGTAGAGGGGGCAAAATGTTTGAGCTTGAGAGGGTTGATGGCAACAAAGCTGAGCGAGTGGTGTGGAAAATATGGGAAAAGAATGACACTGGGAGGTTGGTACAGAGTATGAAAGAAGGATGTGTAGGTGAATTGGAAGATGAGATCATTCAAACATGGACTGAAGTTCAGGCACATGTTCAAACAAAAAAAATACAAAGTGATCTCTTTCAGCAAATCAAAAATGACCAGAATTGTAGCATGCTGCAAATTGACTTCGCAATGTCATATACATTCAAAGTGCTTTATGGTCCAGGCAGTCTGTTAATTTATTTACAGCTGCATTTGTCAGCAAAGGGAAATATGAAAAGTCCATGTTTGTGACAGACAACAAAGACAAGGGCAAGAACAGTATACTGAGATTTCTAAGAAAGTTTTTTGAAATTATTGACCATTCCAAACTGGGACAAATGTTCTGCATTTTCTCTGACGGACCATCCGCAGAATTTAAAAACAGATTTACTATTCACATGTTGCATGAACTTCAAAAGCAGTTCAATCTCGAGACAACTGAGTTTCAATGGAACTTTTTTGCCACATCCCATGGCAAAGGAATTGTAGATGGCATTGGGGGAAGAGCCAAATCGCTAGTTAGGAAAGCAGTCATGAGTAAAAAGAATAATGTTGTTCAGAATGCAAAGGACTTTGCAGACGCTGCCAAGGCACTTATGGAGAAAACAGAGGTCATCCTCGTGGAGGAAAAGTTGAATGAAAAAAACCCATGGGATGAGGCCAAAGAAGTTCCAGGAATCAGAAATGTTCATTCAGTTGTCTTGAGAGATGGACTGCTCTGTGGATACAGAAATTGTTTGGAGAAAGAAGAACCTGTATTTGAATTGAGGTATGAAAGGTGTGTGATCCAAGAGAGACAGCAGAATGTGTTGAGTGTTGGAGATTGGGTTGTTGTGACTTATGATGAGAAAGAGTACAATGGTGAAATTGTATCTGTTACTGCAGGAGTAGAAAGTGATGTGGAGTATGAAGTGAATGTGATGCATGAACAGCAGAATGGTTTGCACAGGTGGCCAAAGAATGAAGACAAATTTTTTTTACCAGAGAAATCAAATCATTAAGAAAATCAATCCACCTGTGCCTGCAGATAGCAGAAATGGGTTCAGGTTTATTTCTGAATGAGGAGTCTTATGAGTGCAGAGTGATTGTTTTCTTTTACATAGTATTTTTATTCATGTCTCATAAATCACATTTTTATGTCACATAAATAAGTAGTTCTTGATGTTGCTATGTTAAAGCATATCAATATCCCTAAAATGTTTCATACGGTATCCAGTTTAGCTAAAGGTCTTGATGAGTGTCAAAGACGCATCACGCAACTAAAACAAAAAATTGTCTGTAAAGTGACTGATGATTTAACAGAATATTGCAAAAATGGTTAAAGATTTGTTTCTTCTTAATGGAGGAGTTATTTCTAATAATATTCTCATGATTTTGAAGTCTCATAAAAGACAAAAGTACTTTTTTCATGATTTTTATCTCATGTCACGTAACTGAAATATATTTTGTCAGGTAACTGACATGTTTTGAATGTGCTAAAATTCTAACTGTATGATAACAAACTTTTTCATTTAATTGTCAATGATGACCCTTTATATCCTACCTTTGAAAATGAAATATCTTTAAAATATTCCTTATTGTTTCAGAATAATGCTAAAAAATGTCTCTGAAGTGTCACGTAACTGACACACCCCTACTGTAATAACGTGAGGGACAGAGCATGTTTGAATGATTGATTTCAGAGAAATTTCATTACTTTGCCATTCATTTGATGTCAGAACTTGTGCTATTTCAATTCTACGACAATGTTTCTCAATAAATTTTGATTTGTGTTTGATACACCTGTTTAAGCATTTTTCTGATTTGAAAAATGTATGAAAGAGGAGAGCATGATACATATATCAAATTATGTCTTTTTGCAATTTCTGTCACTGATTTGGAAACTTTAAACATTCTACTTACACAAAAAAGGCACAAGAAAGCAACAACTTGCAATTTAATTTCGGACAAAAACTGACTCTCTGAATAGGAATGAGCCAATGGCTTTCTTCATGAACTCCTTGGGCAGGCCAACTCTGTTTGTCCTCACTGTGCCAACCAGCCCAGTGTTATTTGAAGCCAGGTTCTGGGCCAGTGTTGGACAACAGTAATAATTGTCCACATACAGGCAGTAGCCAAGTGACTTCAGAGGCTGCAGTAAACGCTGCACCACATCATAGGGCTTGTTACTTATCCCAGGGTGGTTACACATCACCTCCAGCTCGTACAGTTTCATCCCCCATTTCACAGGCTTGTCCTTCATGTATACCCGGAAAGAAACTCTTCCTCTCCAGGGACACAGGGCCTCATCAATAGAGATCTGCTGCTGTGGGATGTACACAGTCTTGAAAAGCTGCAAAAGACAAAGCCTTTTGCTATAATTTACACTGTTTTACTTGAAATTTTGCAGCGTGCACTCTGTGAGATACAATGACAGTAATGCTGTAGTTTAGTTTTGGTGGGGAGGTCATTTGCTGAGAATTTATGAAGGGAAAAAAAAGATGGTGATTCAAAAAGGGGTGTGGCACTGTGAGTTACATTGTATTGCTGATGCCAATGTTTCATGACTGTTATAGGTAAATTTCTATTATTGAATAAGGAAAGCTGACATGCTAGACCACAACAGGGAGGAAAAGCATTTTAGAATGTTCATTGAAAATTTCCTTTGGATGGCTTAGTGCAGACATTAGATGCACGGAAGTGGGTGTGTCTGTGCAAGCATGTATATGGAACATGCTGAACTATGGAGAATTGAGTTTATCAGTAGTTATTATATGTTACTATTGTATGAAAATCAAATCAGACATAAATTTCACATAAATGAAAAGATAAAACTTTTAGCTCATTGAGGTGATCCAGCAGAGGTCTGATCTTGTGCAGTGGATCGTAGCCTGGTTGATCTTTTGCTGCACATGTGGTATTATCATTCAGATGAAAAAAGGCAAGGATTGATTTAAATCTGTCTCTTGCCATCAGATGGGAGGGAAACGGGTTATGAAGTACTGGGCATTTTGACCAGTAGTCATGAATCTTCGGCTTTCTCACAATGCCCATGTGCATCAGTATGGAGAGAAAGTACTGTATCTCCCGTAAGGTGACAGGTTTCCAACTCCCAAACAAAGAACGTGGGGAAAATGTCTCGCCAGAGCGCTTTCTTGCATCGATGTTTTGGCGTGCATACCTGTTAGTTTCAGTCTTCATTAGTAGCAAGACTGACTCATCGATAAAAAGTCAATAGGCGTGCACTCCTCCCACGGTGGCAGATTGAGAGGGCCCTGCAATCCCGGTGTGGCATGGAAATGCAAAGCAGGTGGAAAGCTGTCTAAATTACGACACCATTCCGTACGGTAGTCCCCAGAACGATCAGAAGGTAAATTTTCAACTGCTGCTGCTGCTGCTTCGTGTTGGATATCAACATCCATTGGAACAATTTCGTCTCCTTCATCAAGAAAATTTTCCATGTTATCACCAGGACCACATGGTAGGCTGCTGTTTGCACCACGTGCAACCTCAGTTTCCTCATCAAAATATACATCTTCGTTTCCTTGACAAATTTCATTCTCCTCCTCAATCCTTGAGTCCAGAATATCGGACACAACTCTATCCTCATCGTCGCTGTTCTCCGCGAAAAGAATATCCAGGGCTTCAGCTACTGAGAGACCGCGTGCAGCCACCCTCCTCCCAGCCATTTTTTCACTGCTTGGAATTCTGGTCTCAACCAGTCTCATTTTCAGTTTAAACACTGTAAAGGGAAGCAACTCGTGAAGAAATGATTCAGCTTTCGATTGGAAGAGTTCTTTCCTTAAAAGATTAGCAGATGAATTTTTATAATTAATATCGCACGTGCAAGGTGTACCTGCCAAACGGCTGTCAGCTCTAACGGTAGCATGGCAAGCTGGAGTTCCATCAGTCGCCATTGAGTTAAGCATCAGAATGCACTTTTATAAGCAACTGATGAATGATATGCCAAAATATATACACTTTTTTATGCACCTTGCAAAGATTTGTGACTGAAATGTTATCGTGTGCTCGTCTCCCATGAGTCACCTTTTCGAAAAAAAAAACCGCAAAGCCACAAGGGATAATCTAATATAGAAATCAACTGTTATAAATAATCAATGCATAATATACCTGAAATGTACAGTTAGGTACGGAAGTCTTCTAATATACCTGCAATTGGGGCTATTTGGGGTTTCGATACATGTACATGGCAGACAAGCAGACGATAGCAGTACTGACACAAATCTTTAAAATGTACACACACAAGGGTCGATTTTTGTCATATTATACATCAAATAATTCCGAAAGTGCATTGTGATGTTTGTTCTACCTTCACAACCTTTTGTTTCAACCTAAAACAGTGGCTATTGGGGGTTACCTAGAAGTCATCAGCCATACTGTCAGGCGATTCCGCAGCTGAGGCTGACTGCAATCTAACAGCGGTTGTGATTGGTAAAGCTGCCTTTCGATGTGCCTAAATACTATTTTATTTTCGATTTTTTTCATCGCTGGAACTGCCTGAATCAAAGTGTGTATTCCTTTCCGCCTCGATTCTTCGTTATTGACTTTAAACATCACTTCCGGAATCCCGCGAACTCGTGTTTTTCCGTCGCGTCGCTCGGCGCTCTTCGGAACAGAGCATCTGAAGCATCTTCGACATCGATTTGTAGTAGCGGGGTGGCTGCTTTGGTTAGAGTGATACATTTTTAGCGAAGTATAGGCAACTCGCTATTGAATAGCAAAACTTTGTACCTAGGTGGTTAGACTCCCTTTAAGTGTAGAGAGAACCCCCCCCCCCCAAATCATTCTATGCTTATCTTACACGATTCAGGGATCAGCCTGGTAAAAGATGTATCAGTTGACCCCTTTCACCACCTTTGGATTGGTCAGTAGTTTTTCATTGACAAGCAGAAGCATCAAAAATAAAATATTCTGATCCACAAATTCAAATCAAATACCTGCAAGAGAGATAATATCAAGACTTGCCAGGAACGAAATGATGAAAGTTAAAGAAGATATGTTTATGATCAGTTGAGTTCAGATTTTGTGTGAAACTCGAAAGACGGATGCTATGTAGGCATATTTGCAAATGATCTTATTTTGGTATGTGTTTGGTAGGAAAAATGTTCCACTTTAACAGCTATTGTGCACAATTCATGAGTGAAAAGATTAGCATTTTGTATGTGATATTCACTTCTTGCCTCGCACGCTTGAATCCTAGCTTTTCATGCACCAGTAGCTCCATTTTCAGTCACGATCCTCCAACACATACAGCCATTGCATAGCACACAGTTACCCTGACACGGTATTGCGATGGGACATTTTATGATCTGATGCGCCAGTGGCACTGAGCGCGTTAGTAATACCTGTGTAATAAATGGTCTAATATGCTGGTCATCGTTGGTGTCTAGAATTTCAGTGTTACGTAGACATGATACTTCCATGCCTGAACGTGAAAGGAGCCTGTTATATTTCTGGCTATCGTAGAAATAACCCACAGATCTAGCACTGGAAACCATTTTCTAATGTACCACTAAAACAATAAGTTGTAAGAATATAAGAACTAGAGATTTTTTTGTGTGATGCTTATACTAGTTAAATTTTTTTTTACATATGCCAAAACATTTAGTTGTTTTACAGTATGTTTAAGTTTATCTGGCATAACCTACTAATACCACACACACACACCCACCCCTCCCCACTTTTAATACCCTGTGGGACCTAAAACCGGTTACTTGGCTGTTTTGCAGGTCGTGTGGGCTCTTGGTTTGCTGATGATGCTTGATGCTTCTATACAAGGTCACTGCTCAAGACAGCAATCCTAACAGACTTCTCTCACCACCCACCTGCCATGCCTATATGTTGATATCTTGAAGTCCCATGAGTCGTGAGTAACCATGTTGAGAAAGTTTAATTTCCAAACTTGTTTAGAATTTTGTTTTCATTTTTAGTTTTCTGGGCCCTAATTTCATTTTGCTGCTGTTACTATGTGAAACTTTTTGTCTCATGGATATGTGCTGCAGCCAGTGTGGGCAAACAAGTTTTGCTGAGCCTTATAAGTTTTGCTTGATTTTCTTGCAATTTTTTGGTGATGCAGTGTTCAATTGTTATTCTCATGTATGAGTTTGTGAACTATAAGTTATTTGCATTGTTAAGATAGAGAGTTGGTCTTTGTGTGTGGATGATATATTTTCTGTGTTTGTTCAGGTTGTTATCTGTACTAATTGACATGAATATGAATATGTTGATCAAATCCTGCAACTAAATCTTTGTAATAGGTTTAGTTGCAAACATAGGGCTATCACATCCTGCCATTTCAGCTGTATAATAGATTTTGTAGTCAAACACTGCCTGGTTTAGGAAGTGAGAGGCTTGTTTGCTTACTGTCTTACTGTGTGCACATAAGTCCTGAATCAGTGGTTAGTGTTTGTATGTTTTATTTTTGTTTTTTTTTGGTCTGCCATGTTCATAATTTCATCTTTCCACTAACTTCTTGATATAGTACTGCCCCTGAGGCCATAGCCGAGGTGTCACAATGCAACGTGAAGGGTTTAGTTCTATCTGCCAGGCCCAAAACCAAGTCGCTAGTCAGAGCTCCTTTCAGGGAATTGTATGCGCTTTCGTGAATATTCCCCCCCCCCCCCATTCCCCTGCCAAGGGTGGGTTATATCCGATGAGAGGTTCAGCTCTGCCCTTTTCTGGCCTGTACTTACTTTTCCAGCTTTTATGAGGGCCATAGCCCACTGTTAGGTCATTGAGGGGTTTCGCTGTCTCTGAAAACTTTGGTATAAATCTTTGGTAGAACCCAGCAAATCCAAGGAAGCTTCCACCATCTTGGGTTTCGGCCATTCACCTACCACCTTGGTTTTCTCCGGGTCAGGACATATCTCACCCTCTGAAATAAGGTAGCCTAAATGGCGAACCTTGGTGGTCCCAAACAGACACTTCTCTGAGTCTAGCTTTAGGTTGAACTTATGTAGCTTCCCCAGTACCCGTATGGTCCAAGTCTCTAACTCATCAAGTGTCTTAGCGTGTACAAGGATGTCATCGATGTATATAATCAATTCTGTCAGGTTCATGTCTTGAAACATGGTTTCAAAATGGATCACGAAAATGGATCACGAAACACCAACTGTCAACTTTCTATCCTGCCATTTCATCAACCCGAATATCTTCATCAGTCGGTCAACTTCTTCTGTCCTATTTCTACCAGGGTTTATATACCTAACTATTCACTATTAAATTCCCACCATCTGTATTTGCTGTTATGAGTGTGATTGACATGTGGACAGTGCATGTGGGGAACTATAGCTTCTATGTTTATGGTTAACTGAGTGTGGGGCTAAAGGTGCTGTGTCTGGGCTCCCATGATAGGTCTGGTATAGTTCCCAGACCTATCATGTCCCATATCCTTTCCTAAACTGTACTATATAGCCCTCACTAACCTACCTGCTACCTACGGATGGCATGCATAATAACAAAGCACGCATATTGTTATACCCTGGCAACGGACTCAACTTACAATCAGGGCTCGGGTACTTTTAAAAACTACTTAAGTAAAAGTACTTTAGTAAAAAACTACTTCAAGTAAAAGTAAAAAGTACTTTCATAAAAATTACTTAAGTAAAAGTAAAAAAATACTTTTTTAGTTACAAAGTAAAAGTATTTAGAGTTATGGCAAATATTTTGCCATTGATGAATATGATCAATTCTGTCAAGCTCATGTCTTGAAACACGGTTTCCATAAGTCTCTGGAAGCATGCAGGAGCATTGACTAGCCCCTGGCTCAACTGGTCCCATTCAAACAAACCAATAGGTGTTATAAGCACTGATATTTTCCTGGCACGCTCAGTCATGGGGACTTGATTTAATGTGACGGCCACTAGCTTATGACGTCTCCTGTCTCCCGCAGGATAAAACCACTTATCTTAAAACAACGCGAGTCCCCGACTCTAAGATAAGTTTAAGGTAAGAGCAGACCTCACTTATAAGGTACGAAGGCAGAAGTCCATGGGCTAACACGTGGTCTTCCTACGTTGACACTCTCTCAGTGTCCGTCCTCCGTGTGTCCTCTGATGTGTCCCTGTGTCGATCCAGTAAGTGTTTTTCCCCTGCTTAAGTACTAACGCCCTGATGCCTTAAAACTGGGCTAAACCGGTTCTGGTCAGACTCGGTGGAGCCGGCCAACGGCGCTGACCAATGGCGAGCGTCTAAGGGTGAAGAGAAGGGGCGGGGAAAACAAGCCAACCTATGAGTGACAGGTGATACCCTAAGATTGACATGTGACAACCCCCCTCCCCCTTGCTGAAGAGGATGCCCCCGGCAACTCTAAAAAAAAAAAAGGCACATGTCACTAAAGCATGAGCATGGAAAGATTACTACAAACATATCAAAATAAACATATCATGTACATCCTAACCTTCCTCGCTGTTGTAATCTGTCTGCTGGTAGTTCGACATAAAGGTCAAATTATGTAAATACCAATCAGTTCATGTTCATCATCATCTTCAACACAATATCCATCAATCAGTTCAATTCAAAGTTCATCAACCACAAATCTTCAATCAGTTTTCATCAGCCGGATGGCAACGACTCATGTAATCGGCCCTGACATTCTCAGCAGCCTTGATGTACTTGATGTTTGCCCGATACTGTTGCAGAAACAGCGACCACCTTACTAACCGTTTGTTGGACAGTTCGCTCTGGCTGAGGTAAGCCAGTGGTTGATGATCACTCTCCAAAGTGAAGGCTCTTCCATACAAGTATTGTTCGAAATGACGAATGCCAAAGATCAGAGCTAGGCATTCCCTCTCGCTGACTGAATATGCCTGCTCAGTCCTAGACAGCTTCCGGCTGGCAAAGGCTACTGGGTGCAGTGTGCCTTCATGCGGCTGAAGCAGCACAGCTCCAGCACAGCCTTACAGAGGTCCATGTTGGAGAAATACTTTGCGCCACTTAGGGTCAGCATCAACTCCTCTATCTTGGGGATGCTATAACTATCCCGAATGGTTCGGCTGTTCACCTTCCGGTAATCGATGCGCATTCTAAGTGCACCAGACTTTTTCCTCACTAAGACAATGGGGCTGGGAAATGTTGGACGAATGATCTTTGCATCTAGCAACCCCTGAATGTGTTGTCGACATTCTTCAAAGTCAGCTGGCGACGAGAGGCATGGCCTTTCCCTAATATCTCGTCCTGGGGTCAGGTCTATGTCAAAAGGAGCGTCAGTCCTAGCCCTCCTGATGTAAAACTCCTCTCTGATGAATACGTCTTGGTACTGCTGAAGTCTCCTGGAGAACCTTTCCCTCCACTCAGTTGGGGCATTCTTGTCAAACTGAAACGTTATGGGACAGTTATGTGGTATGTCAGGAGATACACCGTGCACTATTATCGTCATGAATGCTACTGGGGCTTAACTCCTGTAATACAGTGTTTGTCATACTCTGCTGATACTGAGTAAACCTCTGCTATGACTTGTTTATGCACCACAATTTCTTGATCCGTGGTGTTTCTAATGAAAATCTTTAAGCTTGGGAGTTTACTGGTTTTTACCCTGCTATCAATCACCTGAAGACCCTCTGGTAGTTGAGTTCCCAGGGGTTCCTGTACTAAAACTGCAGCTCTAGTCAACAGTTGGGGCAGACAGGTAATACCCTTAATGCTCACCGTTTTCTTAGGTGGTATGCTATTAACCTTTAGGGTGGTAATGACCCCTAACCTCCCCGATGCATCTCCTATAAGGTCATTATAGACAAATGAGACCTCATTGCACATGGGTGGTATGACTGTGAAGTATCTTGCACCAGAGGCTCCTCTACACTTGACGTGAAAACAGTCGAAAGGTGTTGGTGCCAACGATGACTGGCACTTTAATGCTGTAAGACGTGTCAGGACAAATCAATACTAAGGTCTGAACAATGTCAAGGGTTCCTAAAACCTCCTCAGGTAACCTTATACAAAAATGAACATAGCCTAATATGGTATATTGTGACCACCCACCCCAACCATCTGTAGCTCCCCTGCCAACGGACTCAACGTACGATCGAGGCTGGGGTAGCTACTTTTAAAAACTACTTAAGTAAAAGTACTTTAGTAAAAAAACTACTTTAAGTAAAAGTAAAAAGTACTTTCGTAAAAATTAAGTAAAAGTAAAAAAGTACTCATGTCAAAAGTACTTTTTTTGTTACAAAGTAAAAGTATTTAGAGTTATGGCAATTATTTTTATGCATATGCAAAGCACAAAGTATAAGTGACATGTTCTACATGACAGAGGTCCTTAATTAGATCAAACCATGAAAGTGCTGCTTATGCTCATGACACCGGTTTTGCATTTAAATGCCGCACGAGTTGTTGCTCAAAATGTTTTATCAGAAGTCGAGCTGTGATTTGGGGCTGATATCAAGCCACCAGTACTTAAAAGACGTTCACAAGCTGCACTTGCAGGTAGAGCAGTACTAAGTTCAACATACAGCTTTTCAGGCACTGGATGGTTATCCAAATCAGCGAATGTTGAAGAACTGGCATTAAGGTAGCTGGATAACATGTCAGCACTGGTGGATACTGGTTTAGTATTGAAGGTAAAGAAATCTTCTGATGCTACTGGCTCTTTTGCGTCTTCTGCAGTATATCTATTGTTGTCTTCAGTGTTCGCTGTAGAAGCTTCCTGTATATTCTGAAGCTTGTCTTTGAGGAATTCAACACCAAGACGATGCTGTTTCCACCTTGTCTGGTTTGGAACAATGCCTTCATCTTCCTGAACGTCAACGTCCAGGTTTTTTTCTGTGGATGATAAAATGCTTCCAGACTCCATTGCAATTAATAATTTGGCTACTTTAGCCAGCTGAAGTGTTTCTTCTGGTGGCCTGTACTAATGGTCTTTGGACCCTGATGTCATGGGCCATGAAATTTGCTAGAATATCGTGTTCATTTCCCTTCAAGTTTAGAATCTGTGTCATTGTGGTGATGTCCTTCCTTAAAAGTATGCTCTTGAGGCTGTCCAGCCTTGATGTGTCAGTCACCTTCCCAACATGTCTCAATATATCTGCCTTTCTTAGATCTTGCAAAAAGGTAAACGTTGCTTTGCAAAATTCCAACATTTGAAGCATTTCATTTAATAGGACGGGTACTGTCCTTTCTCTTTTGCCTTGAATTTCAGTTTGAGCAAGATTTTTCACAAGCGTCTTTTCAAACGGAGACAAGGCTTGCATTACATCATCATTTTGTTTTGATTTCGTTATTGTAACTTCCTTTACCTTAATTTTTGAAACCTCATTTTGTCTTCGGCGGTCAAATGTTATAATTTTTACAAGTGTAGCAATTTGAGGATGTTGGTACACCACTGCATCTGTTTTGTTCTTGTTTAACTCTTCACAAGCTTTCTTCCCCATGTGTTCGATATGTTTTGACAGTTTCTGCACATCTTCAGTAACTGGTAGAAGACAGATGTTCCTTTGATGCTCTTTTCTTGTTCGTCTTGCATGTGTACTTACTTCCTCTGTCCACTCATTGTTGAAACATGTATGGAGGCCGACTGGTTTTTCGATTGTGAGTTTTGCACCACTCTGAAGGCCTTTCGACTGCACAACTCTAGCTACACCCTTTACTGCCAAACCTATTCTCTCTGCTGCTGTTGGTGTGTCAGACGTGTTTGTACTGTCATCGAAGCCCACAATGTTTGGAATGACCTCGCATATTGATCTAAAGTATTTTGGACTGATAAAATTCGACATTTTTGAGCCATGAGTTTTTCGCAGCTCATCCAAAAGATGGTCAAGATCTCCTATTTGCCTTCTGACGATGTCATGTTGATCATTGTCGTGGCCACACTTTTTGTGGGGTTTTAAGGCGTCCATTATTAAATGGTCTCCCTTTGCAATCAGTGTAATGTTTTTCTGTAGACATCTTTGACAAGACCTCATGTAATCTTTTACACATTGTCTTGGGTACTTCAGTCAGCAGTCTAGATATCTCTTGGATCTTTTGGTGCCTGACTTTTGCCCCGCTATTTAGTCTGCAGTCAGCTAGATGTCGATAAAGATCTGTTCTGCAATAGAAGCCCAAACAGAGTTCGCGTGGCAGGTAATCGACTTGCCAGGCAAATTCAGTTGCTGGTCTGTAAACCACCACGAGATCCCCCTTTTCTTCTTCAATAACTCAGTTGTTGATTCTGAAATTGCCAAGATTTCTAAGATGCAATAACTGCAACTCGTCTCTTTAACAGCCTGTTTGGTAGCGATGTTAGTTGGAGCAACTTCTAGCTCCCAAGATTGTCTTGTTTCTAAATGTGGTGGAAGCTTGTTCTGTGCTTCCAGATGGAATGGGCAGTATTGCTTCTTGTCATATTTCCTGGTGATTTTATTGTTGGTACAAGCAACTCTGATTTCAGAGTGAAATTTAGATCACGTCAGTGGTGGGTCTGCTTCTTGCCATAGTGTTCCAGGAGGTCCCCCATTTTGCCAACTTTCCTTTATCAAGTAGTCTGATGGGCCTCAGTGCTAGGATCCCAAAGCAAGACATGAATTCAGTATCACTGTCAGGAAACCTTTTTGTTGATGTTGGTGATGAGTGCATTCAAGAAATCTCTTTGAATGGATACGATGTGGTCAGCAGAGCAACCTGACATTTCACGGTTTTTGAACTGCCAACCTCTTCCAGGATGGAGCATCTGGCAGGGTTCATACTGCTAAGGCAAAAACAAATTCCCTGACTTTCCCTGACTTTTTCCAGACAAAATGTCCAATTTTCCAGACTTAACTTATGCACATACTTTAGACAACATTCTTTCAAGCACAGAAGTACTTTTCAAACAAGAAAGTTACCTATACCACAAATTTTTTTTTTTTAGAACCTGACACTGCTGAATTTCATTATTATGAACCATTTTACTAAAAATACGCAGGTACTACAACTGTTACAGTAACAGTGAATAACAAATCAAAATTGCAAAATACTTGTTAAGAGCTAAAATCCCTGGGCCACTGGCAGCAAATCACATACTAAAACGTTTGGATTATGAAACCAGCTTTGACACACTATCACTAACACCACTAACACTTTGGTTTGTTTTCAATGTCAGTAAGCTCTTTCTGAACAGTTTTCAGTTCTTCAACTTTCTTCTCCGATTTCTCTCTCAGAGCATTTGATTATGCTATAAATGACAGATTTCCTGTTGTCTCGCATCTGATAGCATACTCTTTCACACTCTGGTTGAAGTTTTCAATATCTTTCTCAATTCTCCTCCTTTTATCTCTGAGTACTTGTAGATCCTCTTCTTCTGCTTTCCTTTTCTTCTTTTTCTCTCTTTGCTTGTAAATGCTGGTGGTATCTATTTCGTGCACTCCTAGCATACTGCAGCATCTCTTTACTGATGGGAACTTTTTCTGAGCCCCCAGCACCACTGATGTTGTCATTCACAAGACTAGCAATTAATGAATCATGCTGCTGATTTTCTACTATGATCTGCTTATTGGTAGAGAAGCCTCTTTCCACAGTAGCCTGGCCATGGGACAACAGCAGCAGTTGTCGCACAACCTCCCAAGCTGCTGGACATGCTTTTGCCATGGCAGAGTGAAGGAAAACATCCAATCTCTGGTTGTTGTTCTGATTAAATTCTTTAAAAGAGCTTCTGTGTTCTCCATGAACTGCCTCCTCTAGTAGAGCAGAATATTCCCTTTCTACATCATCACAAAGTTGTTCACTCAGTCCCTTCTTTTCAACTAGATAAGACAAAACATTTCTAAACTGCTTCTTGGTTTGTGATGGGTCTTTGACCATTGCACGAAAGTTATCAAAGCCTCTTTTGACTTTTCTAGAAGTCCAGATATGACAGTTGGAGATGTACAGCACGAATCAACACATTTTAAAAAAAGTTAACTGTATCCACAGTATCTGTTCAAATCCTACAAATCATTTTAAGTATACTGTACTGGGAAAAAGTGACATTAGTGTTTATTTATACTGCTTTAGCTGAGAAGTAATACGTAACTACAGCACATACAGACTTTAAATATCTGGAAATCTATTTTAGAAATATTCCTGATGTTTATGTATATTAAGTTGTTAGAACATTTATGCACACAGAGTAACAATTACAACCAATAATTAAGACACTATACTGCAAAACCCAGAACTGGTTAAAAAACAAATTTATTGTGCAACAAATTAACCTTGGAAAAGATCAGAAAGGAAAATCCCAGTTAGATTTAAATAGATTCATTTACAGTAAAAAAAATAAATCTATTATTCACACATTCTCCCGCATGCACACACATGTGCGCAGTCACAGATTGGCGCCAGAATATTGTCCTGTACATTTTATTACCAATCATTCATTCACTCACACATCATATGTTCTAGCAACTTTACATTCACACTTATTAAAGTGTCCACAAAGTTTATTGTCTCCAAATCATCATTTCCCTCGAATTCTTCATGGTCCTTTCCACCCATCTGCGCAGTCACAGATTTGCACCAGAATATTGTCCTGTACCCCAATAATCATTCATTCACTCACACATCATACGTTCTAGCAACTTTACATTCACATTTATTAAAGATCCGCACAGTTTATTGTCTCCAAATCATCATTTTCCTGGAATTCTTCATGGTCCCTTCTGCCTATCCTTCGGCGACCATTCCAGTCCCGTGCATCTTGTAGTGCACGCCCTACTATCCTGTCAAGTTGAAAATCAGTTGTGTCTTTATGTTTCGCTTTGACAGCAGCTGAAATTTGAAAAACAGGGTTCATGAAAGTGAGATAAAAAAAACTCACCATCTGTGGCTTTTATCTGCATTCAAGAGAGAGAGAGAGTGTGTGTGAACACTAATTTATACATACTGTTTTAACATTAACAGAAGTTATCTGAGTACTGTCTGTGCATAAGAAATAGATTTTAGGTGCCAGTATGTGCCCTTGCATCCACAATAAAAGAGATTTGAGACCAATACACCTAGTTTTATTTAACACAAACTGAAATCTGCTTCACTATTA
>SMGT01011169.1:138445-150978 GCA_004794575.1 Lanistes nyassanus
CCCCCCCCCCCCCCCCCCCCCGACGCACCCATAGCAGTCATGCATCTTGCTACCATGGGCTCCAGGGTCTTGGTGTACCTCTTGGTCCACCGATTTTGCTACCTATAAGCCTATAGGCGACCGATCACATGTGACACGATACCTAAGCTGTGAAAATCTACTTAATATTTGAACGGCTACTTAACGAATTTTTGGAACGGCTACTTATAAGTGAACTGCTACCCGCCTCTGACGTGCTACTTTGTGAGACCAAGTGACACGCTACCTTAGACAGATGTGATAGGCTACCTTGTGTGGAAATGTTACCTATGTCCTAGGGTTAGGGTTAGGGCTAGGGTTAGGGTTAGGGTTGGGGTTAGGGTTGGCTTCTAGACACCTTATCTGTGTACTGAGACATTGAGATATTTTCAAATACTAATTACAAACTGGCAAGTCAGAGAAAGAAAAAGCTGTCTTTAAAACTCTAAAGTAGTTTGTTCTGTTTTATAGTAGACCTGACTAAACTGGCTGTTATGTCATTGTCCATTTGAAAATACCTGTTTTATAGGATGTAATCTGGTGTAATCTATAGTGTACATGCCTGTATGCATCTGCATGCATAAGAGTTAAAGATAATAAACCCCAAAACTATGTTAAATGAAGTAATCAAAATCTGAAAACCATATGTATTTAATACTTTATTTTAAAAACCAAGAAATGACAACTTCAGATAATTGAAACAACATAGAAAACATTCAATGTCAGCACACATGGGTGTGTCAAAACAGTTTGAGCAACACTTTCAATGAAATGATGGCATGGCTTGAAAAGGCTTCTTTCAACCTGTCCTAAACTTGTTATGTTATGGCATTGGACAGTTAAGAATCAAAACAAAATCAGAATCTTCAACAATGTCTTACAACTTTGAAATGTGATAATGTTAAGTGGCAACAATATATGGAACTGCATTTAAAATATGCTTAAACAAGTAATCAAAACTAGTGCCTTGGAACTCATTTTGCAAACTGTAGTACAAACATGTGTACACTTTGTCACAATCACAATGTACAGTTCTAGTTAAACACTTGAAAATTTCAATAAAATTAAACTTATTTTCATGGTAACATACAACTTGGACATGCAGTGTCAATGAACTTTTGTGACTGTTATGCAAATATTTTCATTCAATGTAAATAATGGAGAATTTTTTGCTTTATTGATGCATGCAAAGAAAAATTATAAGCTTTAGGTGATGCTGAAATGGTTTCAGCTAAAGGAAAAAATTGCACATATGTACCTGGTTTGAAATTACTCATTTTGGCACCAAACTATTTTAATATGATGTTTGGATAAAACTGACAACTGAATTAAATATTCATTATCCAATGGAAAACTGAAATAAAAAAGTAAGGTTTTTCAAAGTCAGCGTATTCCACAATGTATGACACATAGCAGTCAGTACAATCATATGACACTTTAGAGCAATGAAACAACCTAGAGTAATGAAGCTGAATATGTAGTTGTTTATAAAAGAATATACACATGCAAACACAACAAGCTACAACAAAAAAAATCCAAAACATACAACAACAATCCAAAATGTACAAAAGCATTCTACTTCCCAATTTCTTATATAACAGGCATAAAACCCTTACCATGTACCGGTATAAGGAATGTATACAGACCAGAAAAACTGGCAAAAATTATTAAAACAAGGAGTTAGAGAACTAAAGAAGAGAAATGCCCTAACTGAAGATTAATAAATGCACTGCCATATAAAGTGGGCAAGTATTCTTTGCATGGACAGAGAAACCCGGCAGCAACATACATTTTAATCCACAGCAGTAGATTAACTTAAAATTTTAAAAGCTTCATTCCCCCTTTGTTTCTGTTGAACAGAAAGTCCAGCACCTCCTGTAATTTCAACCTTGGCATAAGATCAACAGCTGTAACAACCCAAAATGCTTTAACATGTCTAGTTTACCATGCCAACTATCTTCTTCCTATCATTGAGGAACATCCAGAGCAAAAGCAGTTTTGGTTCACAAAAGTCACTTTAACAGTTTGATCAGCTCCAGCAACTTTAAGATTGGGGTGACATCAACTATGTCAGCTGAGAGTTCATGCATGAAGTATTTAGTTTCTACTATTAATAGTTTCTTGTCTGATGTTAAAGTTTTAATGATGGCTATACATATATTAGGGTCCATGCCTAGATCCACATTCATGGACATTAGTCTGGAATTATTAAATGGAATAACCAATTAACACACTGTAACCTATGCTACATAGACCACAACACTTTCATGTCTTCCATCTGCCTAAACCCATTTGCGACAGCAAGAATTACATGTACAAATGATGTAGAGGAACAACACAAACAGAACAATACATGTTACTGCTGTATCTGCTATGCTGCCTTTTGCCATAAGACTCAATGAAGTTTATATGAAATGTGTGGTTACCACTTTTCATCCAACCTCTTACATTAACCCATTTGTATGTTCATCTCAAATGTGGGATGGAATGTTTTTGGGAGCTCTAGGTTTACTACTGTTGTATGCCTGATGTTATTTCTGAGAACCTTTTGGTAGCTGTTAACATACATAGTTTTTTGTAGCTGTAGTTTCTTCTGAATGAAATTATACACAGGGAAATTCTGGTGACTCTGCAGACCCATGCCCTTTTTCTTTCCGCCTGATTTCCAGCCTTACCCTGTTACATAATTGTGCAAGTGTGTATGTTGTCAAGAGATCTTTAAAGTTTGGACCTGCACCTTGTATTTGATTTGCTATCATTGCTTTGGTCACAGTGCATGTTTTTTGCCTGCCTTTAGCAATCAAGTCTGCACAACATCTATAAAGTCTAGCTCTGTCATTATTTGAGAACACATTTGGCCTCCCAAATGTGCTACTTTCTGCCTTAGTACTGCAACACAGGTTGGCTGTTGAAACTGCTGTGTGTTTGCCATGTGACTCAGAAACATAATTTGTTCTGCTTGATGCTGTCACTAAAATGTCATCATTTTCCTCTTCATCAGAATTTAGAGGGTCATGAAATTCTCTGAATATTTTGCGAAACTGTGCTGTCAGTCTGGAACCTGTGCTTACATCATAGTGCCTATCTGCAGCTTCAACTGAATGATCCATGTGCCTAGCCATTTCAATCTGTTTGTCCCTCTCTAATCCTTCCTCTCTTGACTTGCTGATAATAGTTTTTCTGACAAGTGTAAATGTGATATCTGCAACATCAATATGTGCCATTGCTCCAAAGTCAGCCCATGCATCTTTCATGAAGTTACCAATTTCAGTTACTGTTGCTCTGTCTCCAGAAACTCGGCAGAACAACTGGTCAGTAACTGGATGCAGGAGGGGTCTCTGATCCTTGATAAAATGCTGCAGCAATTCAAACTCTTTGTTTGAACAAAAAATACCTGCAGATCCTGATAATCTGAAGGTTTTCCCCTCACCAACTAGTAATACATAACCATCACCTTGTGGTTTTGCTGCTTCAACATGTGAGCAATTTAAATCTGCAAAAATGCCTGTTCTTTTACCATTTTGAATTGCAATTTGGCATAGTAAATGCTTTCCTATCCTGTGAACCTGGTTCCTGACCTCGTCATATCCTCCAGAGAATGGCATCTTTGATAAAGACTTTGCAACATTCATATTTAAATAGGAAGAAATGTGTGAAAATGGTATGACCCTGTACCTGTCACTTAGTTTTCGGCGCTGTAACTCTTCAAGAGCAAACTTAGTGACTGTCTGCAAGCACCCTTTTAGATTGATACGAAGAGTTTGAATACCACTTACATCAAGCAGAGGTGGTTGCCTGGATTCCAGAAAATCAACAAAATGTGTAACTGCATTTAAATATGATTTTACAGTTCCCCATGATTTATCCTGTTTCAACTGTTCAACAGTAGATGGTATACCTTTTTGTACGCTTCTGCCTATAGTGCTGAGCTTACTCAAAGATGAACTGTAAAATTCATTTCCCAAGCATGTTTCAAGTACTGTTTGCACCATGGCCCTTACCTTCTTGTTTTGCTTAAATTTTTCTTGCTTTTTATGTTCATCTAAGTAATCAGGGACAAAGTTTCCACCTTCAATTGTTTCATACCAGACATGAAATTCATCTGCAAGAGACTGAGCAGTATGCATGGCATATTTACCTGCAAGCACTTTACCTGAAGAACTCGATCTAATTTTGCTTGCCAGCATCTTGGCATGATCTTTCTCATATCCATGCTTTGAATGGAGATGTTTTTCTGGTCTAGTACCTTTCCATTCACATTTGTCTTCAGAGCAATCATACACAGTATATGACCGTTTTGGTTTATGTTTACGCTCTCTGATCATATGGCGAACCTCAAATTCAGGTATGTCAGGATGTACCTGACGCAAATGTCTAAACAAATTAACAACATCACCTTTGCAATTCTCAACACAACATTTAACTTTCCTTCTTGAGCGTTTTGCATCCGGTTTCTGTGGTCTTGCTCTTGGAGCTGATCTCCTGCGCCTAACATAAGAAGCTTCTAAAACTGAGCAAGATGGTGCACAAGACTGTAATGATGAAGTTAATGTTGGTGAAAGTCCTGTAGCTGTTGACAAATACAAAATAGGTGATTTCAATGAAATAAGAGAAAGGTTTTGGAACATAGCAGCTTTAGTTTAATATGCATTCAAGATGCTTCTGGTTCTACCAAATTCACAAACACCATACCAACAGCATGTGTTTTAAGCCTCCATGGCTTAAATTCTTCTCTGTAGATCCATGCCTCATAAGCACAGACAGAAAGATGGTGACATGCTGCGTTTAGAAGGCAGGCATTTTATGCAGCCAAGCAAACCAAGAAGATGTGTGGTTTGCTATGCCAAAGACAGAGCAAAAGGTGATACCGCAAAGGAACTGGCCAGCAAGAGGAAATCCAGCAGTTACCAGTGCAAGCAGTGCAAGAAGACACTCTGTGTTGTGCCATGCATAGAGATCTACCACATAAGGAAAAACTATGCCCAGCAATAAAATATATCACTTAAACCATATCACTTGCAGCATATCATACATGTGTTGTGCAGAGAGACACTTCCTTGTTCCATTATTTGTGAGCAGCCATAGCACTTGAAGTACATCACATACATATGTCTTTCATGTCTTCCATCTGCCTAAACCCATTTGCGACAGCTAGAATTACATGTACAAATGATGTAGAGGAACAACACAAACAGAACAATACATGTTACTGCTGTATCTGCTATGCTGCCTTTTGCCATAAGACTCAATGAGGTTTATATGAAATGTATGGTAACCACTTTTCATCCAACCTCTTACATTAACCCATTTGTATGTTCATCTCAAATGTGGGATGGAATGTTTTTGGGAGCTCTAGGTTTACTACTGTTGTATGTCTGATGTTATTTCTCAGAACCTTGGTAGCTGTTAACATACATAGTTTTTTGTAGCTGTAGTTTCTTCTGAATGAAATTATACACAGGGAAATTCTGGTGACTCTGCAGACCCATGCCCTTTTTCTTTCCGCCTGATTTCCAGCCTTACCCTGTTACATAATTGTGCAAGTGTGTATGTTGTCAAGAGATCTTTAAAGTTTGGACCTGCACCTTGTATTTGATTTGCTATCATTGCTTTGGTCACAGTGCATGTTTTTTGCCTGCCTTTAGCAATCAAGTCTGCACAACATCTATAAAGTCTAGCTCTGTCATTCTTTGAGAACACATTTGGCCTCCCAAATGTGCTACTTTCTGCCTTAGTACTGCAAAAAGGCTGGCTGTTGAAACTGCTGTGTGTTTGCCATGTGACTCAGAAACATAATTTGTTCTGCTTGATGCTGTCACTAAAGCACTTGAAAGACATCACATGTTGTGTGGTGCAGTGAGAGACTTGCTTGTTTCATTATTTGTGAACATGACATCTTTCTGTCAGGAGCAGCAGTGAAGTGTGATTTTGTTACTGCCAAGTCATCTCTGCTGAGCAAACATACAACTACATAGGATGAACGCAAAGGCAATTATTGAATTGCTTCATCAGAAAGGAAATGATGAACAGAACTGATGTCATGAAGCTCGTAACTCGTAACTTTTACTGACTGACCAGACATCAAAACCACAGTCTTTTCTTTCTAATGTTCATTATCACGCTGACCTTGAGAAGGTCACAATCAAGTATACATCTGAAAGCCCTTGTTACACTTTCCTGCTGTCTATTTCATCATAATCCCCAAGAAATGTCCACATAAAATCTAGAACTGGCAGCGTAAGTTCTTTGAGCGAGACTATCATCATGCACACACAGTAAAGCTCTTGTAATCCATGTTGGAGTACAGCATGTTCCAAATACACAAATACATCCAGTGTGTTCTTTAATTTCTCACTAAGGTTAAGCAAGGCCACTGCTTTTCCAGTTTCACTTGGGTGAGACACTCGCTCTATGACCAGGCCACAAATTAGTTAAGCACTTAAGCATAGACTATGTGTAAAAAGCAAGCTCTACCAAAATAAATAAGAACAATACAAAAAAATAAACAGTACTGCAAGGCAAAAGTTTCAATAATCTGTGAAAAAAACTTACCACTCTTCATATCTTCGCTTGAACCCTCAGAATCTTCACTCCAGCCTTTATATTTCTGAAATGGAGTGTATGTTATGTATTTTTGTATATATAACTTAATAAGCACATTTTTGAATCTGGTACAGCTTGAACTCTACTAAGAATATTTTTATCGGACAGGTCACTGAGGGTTCTCCCCATATACTGTGGTGTCTTTCCCTTACCCTTTCTCTAGTAATGAATAAAGCCCATAAAATTATTTTGAAATTTAAATAGAAAATTTTCAGACTTCCAAGCAGAAACAGCGAAATATCAATGCACCAATGTGTGCAGTTCATTAGATTATTCTGAGGTCAACATATCACCACAATTTTCTAGTCTACTGAATATGGTAAGTTGCACGCAAGCCCATCCATCATTAAAGCATTTAGTTCAATACCATAACAAAGACACTGCTGCAAAATGATTACACTCTTATGATTATATTACTATTGTTACAGCACAAATATAAATCATACCTCGGGTTTCCATTCATCTTCACTAGAGAAAAGGCTAACACTATCTGGCATCTCACTGTCTGATGCCTCACTTTCTGGGGCCTCACTGTCTAGTGCCTCACTGCCTGAAACCTCATTGTCTGGCTTTTTACTGTCTTCAGTCTCACTCTCTGGTGCCTCTTTATCTTGTGTCTCACTGTCTGGCATCTCACTGTCTGGCATCTCACTGTCTGATGCCTCACTTTCTGGGGCCTCACTGTCTGAAACCTCATTGTCTGGCTTTTTACTGTCTTCAGCCTCACTCTCTGGTGCCTCTTTATCTTGTGCCTCACTGTCTGGCATCTCCCTGTCTGATGCCTCACTTTCTAGTGCCTCATTGTCTGAAACCTCATTGTCTGGCATCTTGGTGTTTTGTGCCTCACTCTCTGGTGCCTCACTGTCTGGCATCTTGGTGTCATTTGCCTCACTTTCTGGTGCCTCATTATATTGTGCCTCACTGTCTGGCATCCTGGTGTTGTGTGCCTCACTCTCTGGTGCCTCATCTCGTGCCTCACTGTCTGGCATCTTGGTGTCTTGTGCCTCACTCTCTGGTGATTCACAGTCTGGCTTTTTAGAGCTAAAACCAATCATTTAATCAAACATGAAAATAAATGTCTTTATACCACAATATGATCACATTACCTAATAAATGTAATAAAAGTAGAAGGGGAAAATCTAGATGGTCTTATCCTTTATGACCATGACTCACTAATCTTGACAATCTTCAAAGATCACTAATCAAGACAACAGGTGAAGTTAGTGTGAACACAAAAGATGCAGCTGCCCTTTTGCCAAAATAGAAAGCTGTGTGCTTCATAAGCAACCTAGACCTGACCTTTCGAAGGTTGACCCAATAAGTTTTGACAGATATTCAAACAATAACACTGACCTTATGACATTAAACTTGACAAAAATAGCATAAAAGAATGAAAATAAATGACTAAATGGGGTAGTGGCACCTTTACATGAAGTGGAGAGAGAACTGGTTCGGTGAAGTAAAAATTCATGTCCCATTCTAGCAGAACACCTCAATCTATACTAAAATGTGTGTGTGCATGGATGTATGTGTGGATGCATACATTTGTGAGTGAGTGTGCACTTGCAAACATATTGTATCAGAACCCCTTCAACATGAACATATGTAAACAAAGTATATATGTACTTGTTTGAAAGCTCACCTTTCTTCTTTCAGCTTTTTTTGTTTTTCTTTTATCTGCATATGAAAACAAAATCATCGATGAAATAAATTTATTAATTATATGTACAAACATAAGCCTCTGAAGCATTCTATCAGCTACTGCATGCTATTGATCATTTGCTTCTTGCAATCAGTTTTAAGCTGTATTGTGTAGCCACTCCTTCAGGTTCACATGCCTGTTTGCCAACCCCTTGAATATCCACTTCCCCACATGCTCTCAACTAGACTTTAAGCAGGGTTGTGCTTGGGGACTGGTGTTTTACTGAAATTAAATCCTCAGATTCTGGAAAACTAGCAATAATATACTATATGCCCATAATACTGATTACTTTCAGTATGTGGAATTTTACTGCAGTCTTAAGCCATAAAGAAGATTAGATTTGTTTGCATCTGATTGCCTCTACCATTCTGCCAGCTTGTATAGGGCTGCTTCTGGTTGCTGCTTATGTCTCGATTACCAGACAATAAAATATCTAGTATGAGCACTGGAAATTCTGGTCAATGTACAGCTTTTCAAAATTCACAAAAACATCTCTCCCCCCTCCTTTTTTGATCAATAGGACCATGACCTTCCACTGTGATAATGATGTGGAATAATAATCATTCACTGCATCATAGAGAATGGATCCAGCTGAGAAGTTTTACAAAAATGATTTCAGCCTCCAGTTAGAAAATGTACATCCATGTTATTTTGAGCTGCTCACCATTCAGTGTTCCTAGTATCTGTATGCACGGTATCTTTGCTGACATAAAAATTCACTTGCCTTTTTGTCATATTCCATAAACATGAAGGAAGGCAAGTTCTTTCTTGGCTCCCATGTATCTGCGTCTGGGCCATATCCCTTCCATCTTACACGATAGAGATAGAAGCACTAGCACAGACCAACAGGTAAGGCAACTTAAATGAGGAATCATCAACACTTGCACGGAAACTTTACCAATGCTAATTAATTTACATTTCCACCACGCTTTACATGAGCAGGTATCTAGTGTATGTGCTACATTACAAACGATGAAGAGGCAAGAGGTCCACGCTGCGCAACTTTGTTTTGCGACATGACCGATTTACTTCTAGCTAGCTCTAGCAGCAAACACTGATAATAATAATCAAATATTAAATAATATTAAGCCTCTTTAAATGAGAAACTTGAGCTAGTGAATATCTGGGTTTCTGTGATGGCTGTAGTGTTGCTGTTTACTTCGGTGGGAGTTTTTTTAAAAATTGTAATTCAAAACTTCCATAAACTCCCTACTATTAGAGCTAAAACCAATCAATGAATCAAAAATGTATGTCTTTGATAAGTTCAGTTTGTCGAATCTGTAGAATCATGAAAATTAGAAAATAAAACATGAAGAAGATTTTAGTTTATACTTACTTTTTCCATTTTTCTGTCCAAAATCTTCTCTGCCTCATAAACAGACTTGTTAGACTTTCTTCCTGACATTTCAATGAACCAGTCATTTAACAGGCCCAAATGAGTTCAGTCACCACAATTAAGCCTGTCTAAAACCAAAGAACTGACCAGCAAAACGATTATTTCTAGCTATAGATCTAGTCTCCATGAGCCATCAGCCCAAACAAACGCGTTTCCTCCGACCTTGGGTACGGTGCCAAGGTGAGCACCCATTGGGGCCCCAACTGGGAATCTGTTAGAGCACATATTACATTGCGCTTCCATTAGCACTTTAGAAATTTCCCTCTTCGAACCCCAATGGATGCTCTTCCTTGGGAGCTGTCCGACGAAACAAAACTTCCGCAAAACGCCATTATACCGCCATGATAATCATACATATATGTATATAATATTCCATTTTTGTATTTAAATGTAAGCATGGAAAACTCATCATAAAAGCATTTCTTCAAGCGGCCAGTTCTTATTCAAAGCCGAAATTGTATGCGACTCGAATCTGATTGCAAATGAACTAAAAGCAGTCTAACCCCTAACCCTAGCCCTAACCCTAACCGATCTCAGTAATAGTATTACTATTAGTTTTATTCTAGAAAATCTGTTTATCACCTCTAAATATTCGCTTGCTGACGATAGCCATAATGCCCCTCCGACTTCCCTTCTTTTGCAGTCTAAATAATAAGCCGCTCTTCCTGTTCAGTCTCAAGCCGACTGTTCTAGGGTTTTGGACATCGCCACGGCTACTTAGACAAACAAACACTCAAATTCCCACTTCAGATTACATACCACGCTAACAATCTAAATATTTCTTTTCAAACTAACACAAAACCCTTTAAGCCTGTGTGTATACGGTATAACATGGTATCGCCGTTTCCGAAAACCTTGCAGACTCACCACCTGTGGTGAATTTCCAGACTAGAATGTCTACCTTCAACAGACAACTGTTTCAAAATATTCATAAACTCAATGCCATGTTCATTTATGTTGGTGTGATTATATAAACTGCAGTATTCTAAAGCTTACCAACTGTGTATGGTATCCTCAAAATCAAACATATCGGAACACACGGACGATTTCTTAAGTAGCCATCAATGGCTAACACCACAGAATTTTGTGGGATTCCAGAAAAACGCTATAAATCAAAAACTAAACCTTTTTCACGCATTCTTTTTTCTGGACATATAGTTTACACACTAGGGCACAATCTGGCACAATTTGGGCACAATCAGTAAAAAACAAAATGAGCTACACGTATTCCAGCCTTGAACAGCAAATTTGTTGTCTGGCGGACATGAGGTGGGCTTGAAAGTTACCACCGTAAACACAGTTTTAAGGTTGCCACCGAAATTCGGTGATGGTGAGAAATAAAAATGTATAGAAAATTAAAATTTATGTTTTTCCGCAAAAAACCCTTACCACCTGCACGTTTGATACATTTTGCATACTGTCAAATTAAATGCCTAATTAGTTTACCTTAGGTAGCCAATTTTGGACCGTCATCTGTACAGTTGCATGAGATTATTTTTGTGCAATCTTTTGTTTTTGCATACCATATAACATGTAGTTTGAGGAGCAACATTCGTGATTTTGCTATATTGTCTGTTTATGTGAGCGTGGTGTTACCATTTTTATAAGTAGCAACGGACCTACAACGGGGTAGTGGTGATGTCCAGCTGTGGTCACATCAGGCTCTGAAAGGTGCATCAAACCAAAAGCAGTTAAGTCGATGCCGCTCACCCCAAGTTTAAAGAGATTGTCTGGAGTCTCGATGCAAAAGGGGGTGGGACAGTTATTCGACGGCAGACTCGGTGGTGACATCCGGGTATACATCACATTGCCATCCAGTGTCCAAGCGACATCATCCAGCTTCTTGATATACCCAAGTACTGGACCGCAGGGGTGTAATGTCATCACTGATGAACACGCCCTTAAAGTTCACAAACTGTTCACATTATGAGGTATTCATGGCGAACTTGTAAAAAATGTAGCGGACTTGTACACAAATGACCAGGTGGAGATGGTTATCGCGGAACACACTTCCCACTGTGTACATTGTGCACTGTCCACACTCTGAAACGATATAAGCATCAATTTCTCATAACTTTTCAGTCAGATCGTCACTGATTGGTACAGCTTCATTGTTCTGAACATAAAAATCTGCTGTACCCGCTTCTGCTTCTTTGATCACTAGTCTCCACTTTCTCTTCGCGTTTCTGCTCATTACAGTCGCTGTTACCACTGTCTTCATTGCAGCTACTGCTGTCACTCGAACTTTCTTCACCATTTGTCTCTATCATCTAACACACAAAATGCTTTTTTTGCCTCTTGTAACCATTTTGAATAGTGGAAACGACCTGGTCAGCCGTTAAACTTTTAACATTTGCCAGCCGAAACTCATTCAGTGGTGTGGAAACATCTGAACCCAGAATGTTTCCATAAACTGGCGTTTTCCACTAGTTGGAAATCCTAATCATCAACTATTATCACATCCGTTGTCCTAAGTCTGAGTAGAGATTTGTCCATGCTTGTTTTAGACCTACTGTTCCTGAGCAGCTGAAGAAACGGCAAGATGTGATAATCCTATCAGGTACATGTTTCAGAGGCATTTTCCAATGTGTATCAAACAATTACATGTTTTAATATAACATTGTTTCGTAATGTAATTTATGTAATAAATATTGCTGCAAATGCAGTGGAATTGTATGAAAGGTGTGCTGGTCAAGTGTGGATATCTGGCTAACTTCAGGACGTCCAGCATTAACACTGACATTCGAATTTCCTTCTATTCGAATTTCCTTCTAGTTGTTCACATGTTTTATGTATTCGCCCCCCCCCCCCCCC
>SMGT01011169.1:150999-173623 GCA_004794575.1 Lanistes nyassanus
CCCCCCCCCCCGTTGCCCAAGCTTTTTCTAGTCTCGTCTTTGTGACAGAACTGCAACAAGATCAATTTAGCAAAATGCTTGCACAATGTCCGATGTAGCGTGTCTACAGTTTGCTTGTAATGTTAGTGCAAGTCTCAGTTTTTAAAAAATATGATTTACTAGTGTTCACTTTTTTTTCTGCGTTTGTTAATGCAAAAAGCTGTGTTGAAATATTTTGTTCTAAAATTGTGAATAAACCGTGATTTAAACCACGTTTTGCTTGGCAGTAATAAGGAGTGTGTTTGCTGCAGTGCAAAAGATTTGGTGGTGTGGAAGTTGAAAGATTTTCTGGCAAGCGAGGGAACAAGGGAAAAAAGAGTGCAGGAGAGATCAGGCGTTACCGTCGTAGGCTGGTTGATGTGTACACTCTCGTCAGTTACTAAGCAGTGCAGTTTCTAAGGGCTATAATGTCGCAAACACAGCAGTATATTTTTTATATGACATCAATACCACAACAGGTTCCCATTGGGTTTGGGGGCAAACGATCAGCTAAACGTTTTAGGAAAAGTAAGAGATTCTAGTTGCTAGATTCTTTACAGAAAGCGACACCAAAGCAATAACCCCCTACCACAATTCTGAGACAGGAGGTCGGGGGTTTGCGCCAGATATCTTACGTCTTGACACTTCCTACTTACGATTCTGAGCTGACGTGCATGAGCGTTATCTGTTCAGGCGTAAAGCTGCTCGTAAAATACACAGGGCAAACGGTCCGTCCGACCGCTGTTACTACTTGAAGTGCAGATACGAACGCTCATGCAAGCCAGTCCTGGCTTCCGGAAAAAAAGGCGCAGCTATTCTGAGACGCCCAAGAACACCATCTAGAATCAAACATCTCGTACAACGCAAATAAAGCAATTACTGCATCATTCTTCTTATTTTTATTTGTGAATAGTCATGCAAATCCCACTATACTCGCTATCATGAATTAAATAATTAAACACTATCCGAAACAATCTTACATTGCAGGGCACACCAGCATCGAAGATCAGGATGACGCGACCGCTCGCGATCACACACACACGCGCACATACACAAGTGCTTATCCTAGAAACACACTACTTAAAAACTTTTCTTAACTGGAAGATTGTTCGTCATACTTTGCCAAACTTGGCCATCTGTTAAGTGCGACGAAGGCCGCACATTCGTCCGGTTAAGGCCTTAAACATTTTATTTTACAGTTTTGCGATGTTTGGTGTGACTACTGAGCACTTTGAATGCGCAGAGGCAACATGCTATAAACAGGTGCATAATTGTGGCTTTCGTTTAAAACGCAGAGCGCTCGCAATCAAGCGAAAATATAGAGGCAATACACAGACTAGCTGTCACAAACACGTACATACGCCCATGCACATAAGACAGCACATACACCGTGTCACAAGCGCACAGAAACATGAAATACAGTGTAATGAATACAGCTGGATTGGTTCTTTACGACTGCTATTATAGGACAAAGTAGAGCCGTGCGTGCTGTGGGGATTAGCAGGCTACATCACGCGTGTTGCGCCTTACCGTACAGTGTAGTGCGCAGGACATCAAAATCAGTAAAAAAAAATTCCCTTCTTATGGCTCTCGATTCACATTTGGCTTTAAAAAAAAATCAGAAAATACGTCGCAGTTGAAGTACAGAGAATAGACGGTGAGTACCAGATGCCATATTCTTTTTCGCAGTTCAGTTCTGCCCAAGCCCGGGTACGCATGCGCAGACGGGATCCAAACCCTACCCCGTTCCCTCCCAGAAAACACCATGGTAAGCTCAAGTGGGTTTCGAAACTGGAAGATAACCGTGAAACCCGTCTTTCCCACTCGGCTATCGATCACCACAGACCGGCGTGTTCGCTGTAACTATAAATGACGCTGTGTAGAGGTCATAGCTTGACCTGTAATTGTGTTTAGCAAGCGATATGCGCATGCGCAGGGCACTTGGTACACCGCGCATGCACGCCTGAGCTTGAGCATAACACCAGGGAACAAAAAATTCGCGTCTGGGATGGGAAAAGTGACCAGTGGAAATCTTGCCCGGGCAATATACATAAAGTTTTAGGTCTTGGGGTGGCATCGACATCGATTTGTTTTTGTCGACTGGTGCAGTAGTGCTTTAAAAAAATGCGCTACCCAGAAGGGTTAGCGGCAAATTTAGTGGGCTAGGAAATTCCAAAAGTTACTAGTGGGGCTAGTGAAAACTTTACAATTTTCCCTGCGCTTTAGAAATACATGTCTATATGCCTATACATGCCCTGATGAGATAATTCTCATGGAGTTGCCTTATCAGTTGCAGGCTGTTTCGCGTCCGTCCTCAAACTGACATGATTTTCTCGCGGGGGGGGGGTTGGGAGCTAGACTAAAAAGTGGTTATTTGCACAGACTGTCGTTTTCTTTCATACGTGGGATATCTCTCCGTGCTCACAATTCTTTCATATACCTATGACTGAATACACGCACACACAGACGCACGTATATACACGCACACACAGACGCACATACGCGCCCACTGACAAGACTTTGCTTTCACTCCAGCGGTACCCAAATGATGACGTTGGACTCCACACACCGACCTTTAGCACTGGCATCACGCTAGAGATAACTGACGTACATATTGAGATGTAATACAGGAAATGACTTACATATTGAGATGTAATACGGGAAATAAAATGGAGTAAGAAAACCATTAATAGGCTAGACAAGCCGCTACTAGTATGTCAACATATACATTAAAATTTGCTGCTGTTGAGCCTGTCTAGTCTAAACTTGTAAGTGTCGGAGGATCAGACAAAACGTGCCTCAAAGACTACACAGCATGCAGCAGAGGATGCCATTTCTTCCAGACACAGCGACAACTGTCGAAGAGCTACCCTGACTATTCAGAGAAGCTTGTACCGTCAGGCTTCGGTGTCGCAAATATGTGTCTGTTGCTATGTTAGGACAGTGTGTGCAGGGTATCACCCTGACGTTGGAGTGGAATGGCAAGTCTGAGGGCTAATCCTCTGGGCATTTAGTCTCCTTTCAGTTGCCCAGCGTAAATCAAGCCTTTCGCTTACTCAGCATAAATCGGACCTTTCAGGGGGCTTTCTTTGCCCCAGCGATCTTGTCTTCTTCAAGACTCGTATTCAAAAGCCGAGATGCCACGTCTGTGCTCGTAGAACAGTTTGCCATTTTCCTTCGTGGAGCATTTGCCATTTTCCTTCGTAGAACACTTCCACATTTTAACAATCGAGGATGAGGTTAGCCCGCAGCTCTTTGTACAACGCCATCACCAGCATTACGCGATTTTTTAAAAAGGCCTTTTTCAAGTAAACATCATTGGTCTCAGAATACCAGTTACTGTTTAGTCGGAAGTAACCAGTTATTTAGGTAAAAGTTAAATTTCTTGCACAACATTAAATTCCATGTCTTCCAAATCTTATCAAGAAATCGCGAGTACGGATCCAATCAGACGACAACTAAATATTATGAAGACGCAAAGTCAACGAAAACAAAAGACTTAGACATAAACTAAGCAGTCTGGCCTTCCCGCTTTGACCGTTTTCTCTGCACTGTTATCACTTTGTACCAGAGAGAACAAGTTCTCCATAACAGTGTAATATTCCTTGCGATAAAGGCTGTTTGACACGGACTGTGCGAAGTTGTTCTTGTTTTCGCGAATCTCAAACTGAAGATCTGCATTTCTTTTAATATTTAAAAAACGCAGTTCACGTAACCCAGAGAACACTTGGAGTTAAATCGAACACTTCTGTTACTGTAGAACCTTGAGTGAACAGGAGATCAAGAAGCAGAAATTCTACATTACAGGACATGCAATTCGTCACGTAACCTTGAGGTGATCAGAGTACGTACGCACCTGCTAGCCATCTAGTAAGGACTACGTGAACACCGATGCAAATGGCCGAACCAATGCTGAGCCAAACAAACTGCCGGCCATCTTGATACCTCACATCATTTTTGTTTTGTGCACCAGTTTTTTTGTTTTGTTTTTGCCCCCCCATCGCAAGATTTAATAACCCTCCGTAGAACAGTCTTGTAAAATGTCACCGAAATCAGCGTCGAGAACTACGCTGATCCCAGTTTCTAAGAGCATCGGCGAAGTCTTGTCCTGCAAGATAAATGGATGCTGTTCGATTATTGGGAACATGGGGGCGAGATCTTGTGGCAAGGTTGGGGCCTAAATGTCCCTTGATGAGGATGTGCCGATGAAGCTCTATGTCGTTGCTAAGGCAAAGTACGCAGATTAATCACGCATTCCGATGACGATCGCGACCACTGCTCGGAATGCTTGCTTTAGTCACCAACACTGCCTTTGCGCGCAGCCAGGACTCTAGCGACTTGTCTGTCGTGCACCTTGTCAGCGACTCGGATTAGCGTGCCGTGCGCAAATGCGTTAACGAACCGTGCGCAAAATCCTCTCGCGCCGGTGCATTTCAATTTTCAGCCAGTCGTTAGGAAGGACACACACTGTGGACCTCGGCTGGCCAATAGTCTCCACGGTTGGTGGTTTGTTGCAGGATCACCACACGAAGCTTTAATGGAAGTATTTACGGCAAGTTCTACAGCATTGGTTTTGGTAGTGAGGGTACCGACACATCCTGGCCTGGCTCACTAACAGACACCACCGCGAGCTGGGTTTGTCCACGCAGGTGGCGCCCTCTCCTTCCGCCTGTCCTCTCGCTCGATCGTTCTCCTCCTCTTCGCCTTCTTCTGTCCCTTGTGCTGAATCGTCCTTGTCCTTCGTAGCCAGGTCCTTTGTGTGGTGAGATCTGTGATGCTGGTGACGACTATGGCTTTGAACCCCATAGCTAGGGTGTGATTCCAAGTCACCCATAGCACCTGCAGAATGCAAAACACCAAAGTTAAACAGATAATTGTATCCAGGAATACATGTGAAGGAAGATGGATTAACAGGAGCGAGAGAACAAGAAACGCATACGGCCACCATTATAACAACGAAATTATTTCCAAACGCAAATAATGGCGGTAGATCAACAGGCCTTGTGAACAAACATCATTCTGACTGATTTTTCGATTATCCAGAGCATATCTCCTACTCATAAACAGCAATGCTACTCGAGGTTATGTAGTTTTTATTATTTCGAACAGCGGGGATGCGTTCTATAAATAATAATATTAGAACGCCACCTTTCCACATTTTTGTGGTTACGTCTATGTATAACTATGTCAACCCATAGGGATGGAAGCAGATTCTCAGCTGGAAGACTTCAGCTCCAGGTGGCTACAAAAAATAGTGACGGTAAACGGAAAGGGCGACTCACTCCTGAGGTCCGTCCCCAGCCTGATCTCCGCAGGCGCCGCTGCTTGAAGCGCCATGAGCGACGGGGGCAGGTTGTGGCTGTCGTAGAAGCCGTCGCCGGTGACGTTGACAGGGCCGTCGTCGTCGGTTTGCTGTCGTTGCAAGTGTCGGCCCTGGTGGTGCGTGTGCAGCGGCTGAGGCGGCGGCGCCACGTCGTAGTCGTTGTCGGCGAGATGGAGGGGCTGGCAGGGATCCCTGTTGCAGGGACGGCGCTCTGGGGGGCGGCGCGCAGCTCTGCATTCCTCGCTCGGCAGCAGAGTGGCGTTCAGGCACCGCACCTCGCGCGTCTTGGTTCCTGTCCCGCAGCTCTGAGAACACTGGTAAGAAAAAACAACCGGACAGCGTTCACAGCTCTGAGAACACTGGTAAGAAAAAACAACCGGACAGCGTTCACAGCTCTGAGAACAGTGGCAAGAAAAAACAACCGGACAGTGTTCACAGCTCTGAGAACACTGGCAAGAAAAAAAGTGGACAGTGTTCATAATTCTGAGAACACTGGCAAAACAACAACAAAACCGGACAGTGTTCATAGCTCTGAGAACACTGGCAAGAAATACAACCGGACAGTGTTCATAGTTCTGAGGGCACTTGCAAGAAAAAGTAGACACTGTTCTAACCTCTAAAAGGACCGGCAAGAAAGAATTTAAAAAAAAATCCCTTGCAATCCCCAAGAGCACTGGGAAGAAAGCATCTAGACTGTTTTGAAAGCACTGGAAAAAAATACACTACAATACAGATTTGAGAGCACTTCAACAGCCAACACAGTTCTACAGATCTAGGAGCAATAGGGTCAACATTGTTCCACAAATCCGAAAGCAATGGCAAAAAACGGTCATTGTTCTTAGCATTGACAGCGCTGATACGAAGAAAGTCACAGATGTCACAGCACTCAGAAGAAATACCCACAGATTCCAACATTATGAGAAGAAAAAAAGAGTAGCCCTGAAAACACTGGCAAAAAGCAACCAAAGGTCATACAATTCTGAGAGCGCTTTCGAAAGACACTCAACAAGTTCTTTGGCCAAGAGAGCAGACAATGATCTCAAATCTCACAGCTGTCAGACACGGGTAGGAGGAAACAGTCGCTTGTTCTACAACGCTGAGTGCAGTGGCAAGAAACATTCCCAAGTCTCGTACCTTTGACAACACTGACAAGAAACACTTCCATGTTGTTTAGGTCTCACACAAGTAGAAAAGAACTAGCATTTACACGCGATACATGCGTTTTCTCTTGGCATAAACAAAGTTTGGCGATGCGTCAGTATTTATAAGTCTCACAATCCCTTCCGGACATAAACGATTGGTTCATATAGTTCCAACAACCTCGTAGGGTCCAGCAATTGTTAGTTATTTGACATAATGGAGCGTATAAATCCTTATTAGATTTAAAAACCATGTGTGACTACATTTGTAAAAGTATACCATCAGGTGCCATAAAAGCTAGAAGCTTATAAACTTATAAACCACAATCCTTATCAGATATGATCACTCACCGGTGTCCAGCCAGTCATGTACCATTCAGAGGGACAGGGAGGTAAACCTAAGCACCGCTCTCGCGCGAGTGGTCTTTCCTTGCGGAGACAGTTTTCCTTCCCGACCACGCTCAGCAGCTGCGGTCCGTGTCGCTTGACGCAGACGACACCTCGTGTTCTCCAGGCCTCCCCGCACGTGGCGTTACACTGAAAAGTGCACGGGCAGAAGTCAACCACACAGAAGTGCTGTTTTCGAGAGGCAAGCGGGACAAATTTAAAGACGATGCCACACGATTCTGTTGACACCCCGCCGTCATCCAGCCAATGAGCAGTCACTTTAACCCAACGTGTCACAGACAGTGCAGGCGAGGGATGGCGAGTGAAGACAGGTGTCCCATCCACACTTTGTGTCCATTTTTTTAAGGTCTGGTGTGGCTACCTTGTTTCACTCGCGATCCTGGCACCGGTAGAACTAGCCTGTGCACGCGTAAATGTAGTTGAATTTGTACGGATCCTGGCGGCCTGTCAACTACCACCTTCAGTTGCCTGTACTGTTCTTACCTGTGACCAGGGCCCGGTAAACCACATCCCACCGCAAGGTTTGATGTCGGCACACGCTTTGCGCACGGGAGGCTTTTGGTCCAGTGCGCAGCGGTCAGAAGGCACCAGAGACCCGTCGTCAGCAGCGCAGTACACCTGGCGGGTCTTGTATCCTTTACCACATTCTGGCGTACACTTTGAGGAATACGCACGCACACAAGTACGGACGCACGCGCGTGCGCGAACACACACACACACACACGAAAGCACAGAAACGCTCATTCAATAGCTTTATAAGATATACATTTTGTATGTCATGCAGAGGCTAAAGAAGTCATGTACATCTACACGAGTTTTCATCAAATAGAAATGCCTACAGACCTAACTCTGATCTGGTGCATTCTACTGCCTCAGCGCAGGCCCACAAGGGGGGAAGTTGGGCCTCCTAGGTGTTTCCCCGAGAAGGTTTAAACTTATTCCAGAAAGCCGCAAGTTTTGGGATGCAACTGTTTTTCCCCAAACCGATGTAAAGTAAGGAACTAAAGGTTAAGCTACAACAGAAATTTTAAGATATGCTGTGATGCTGACCTTCTTTGACCACTTGGTGTGGTACCAGCCTTGCGCACACGACCCCATGTCGCACACTTCCGTCGCTGCAGGGCGCTGCTGACGGCAGTGGTATGATGGCACACTCTTGCCATCTCCGTCGACACACAGAACACTTCGTGTGCGTTCTCCGAGCCCACAGTCAGCAGAACACTAGACGCAAACAACGCTGGTCAGATACAAAACGACAGGCTTCTGTTTCTTTCAATCTCCGGTTATAGAAATAGAGTGGTTTCAACTGTGTTTATTAGACTGAAGTATAAATACAACTGAAAAGTTGAAAAATATCTGATAAAATCTCGTAAACAAGCACATGGTTAGTTTGGTTTTCGTAAGCAACAGTTATTCTGTCATTTACAGTTATTACAGATATAAAGGTTGCAATACATAACAGCAACACCAGGAAAGAAAGGTCTGCTAAAAGTGTCACAGATTTTATTTTCCAGTTACAGAAGTGGATTAATTCTCGCTGCAGAATAGAGGCATACAGAAATAACCAGTTAATTTGAAATAAAGTAAACCAGAGCTTTCGGCCATACATTAGTTATGCATTCACTTTGTAGAAACGAAGGAGTGCAGAAGGGGTCGGCCCATGCAAAGTGTTCAGCCACCCTCCCCCCTTCCTCCTTTCCCATCCACATTCACAAAACTACAATCAAGACGCAGCACATGGAAGGGATAGACATATACCAGAACAAGTACATATGAAATGTTAAAAAAATTATTCGGCGGCTAATAATATTTTTACCAGATTCTTACTTTAAAAAAAAAACCACAAACAGAAATAAATCTGTAAAAATGCTGCTGTTGCTCTATTGAAGAGGGAGGTAACTATCCTAGCTATCCATGTCTGTTCAAGTCCCTAATTGCCTCCCCTGGATCTCAGCGCACGGTCTGTACCTTTGTCCAGTTGGACGCACGCCACTGAAAGCAGTCAGGCTGTCGGCAGAACTGCGTCACGGGGGGCTTGGCATCCCTGCACCGGTCCGCAGACACGCTTAGCTGCACTGTGGGCGAAATGCGCTGCTTGCACTCCACCGTGCGGCTCTGCAACCCGTGACCGCACGTCACGCTGCACGGACTCCACTCCAGGGCTGTCCACCTGCGCACCCAGAACTTCCGTCACGCGTACAAAACAGGATTTGTTACCAAAGACACCGGTGTTGATGTCAAGGCAACGTAAGAACAACTGTCACAGTTTGAATGTTTGAAACCTAACGGGTCCCGAGCTGTGAACAGTAGCGAAGAAGACACCTTACCCCTGTGATTCCCAACTTCGCCTTCCTCACACATTCAATTTTATATGTTTTTCTTTGTTTTTATCTTTTTTAGTGACATTTTAAAATTTTTAAAATAAATTCGCGACAATTAGCTAAAGCGGCTATCATAATTGTGCGAAGTGAATAAACCGATAAGGGCAATGTTTCTGGACTTACTGACTTGTGATATTCTTGTATTTATTGGTTGAAGTGTTACTGTCGGTTGTTATGTTTAGCTATTTTTCTTTTTTGTTTTGAAAGGTCTCCAGCGTCAGACACGAACCATCACAGATATTGCAAAGATCGAAAAACATACGGGACTGAAAAAAAACCCCGTAGTGATCTATAAAACATATTTCTTTCTCTTTTTTCTTACCTTTCTTTACTGGAAAATATAAAGCGTAACTGAAGTATCTGCTTATCTGCGATCTGTGCACAGCGATGAAGGTGTCTACCCCAGTCACCCCACCCCCACGTCCTGCCCTGGCTTCGCAAGTGCGCACGTACCTGGCTTCGCACGGGCGGTTGTTGCAGTCGACAGACGTTGAGGTGGGCTTGGTGTTGATGTTGCAGTTCTCCTCGATGACGATCACACGTGTGTCTCGCTTCATGCACACCACCAACGTCTGCTGGAAACCTGCACGTGCAACGCGCACCAAACCCAGATAAGGACGCAGAGGTCACCAGCTTCGCAACTGCTACAACCGTTACAGCACCGACATATAAACATCGCTGGGGACGTGCAAAACGTGAAAAGCAAAAGTCCAGAAGATATGCTGTTAATTGGACATCGGTGTGAAGTTGTGAAAAGATGCAGAAGATCGAGGGGCAGTGAGGTGGGGGTTTGAGGAACCGCAAAAGGGTGAAAGTCATGCACGTGTTTGTTGCACTTGTGGGAGATCTAGGTGTTCCGAGCTGTTACGCCAGGAAAGCGTGGTGGGAATGCTTTTGTGAGGAAAAAAAAAACAACCCAGCGTAAACGACATTTCGAACTTAATGATTCCAAGAGAAATATCTGTAGAAGTAGCAGTTAAATACGGGAAATTTCACGCCTTATCGTTGTAGGGCCGGGTTGAGTACACTGTTTACATTGTTTGCCCACAAAGACTTTCCTAACAACAGCAGGTCTTTTAAATGTGCATCCAAAACCTGAGAGTGTCAAGGAGGTAGGGGGAAGGGGATGAAAAGGAGGAGGAGAGTAGGAGCGGGAGAAACAGAGGACACAATCCACCCAATGAAAAGACAGATTAAAGGAAATATAAGCTTTATAACATTGTATCCTGAAAACTCTCCACCCATACAGTAAACGTGTTATACGCTGATAAAACGTAACGAGGATGAAGAGTTTAACAGAGAAATAAAAGAAAATAGAATCATTGGTACGTGTCAAAAATGTGTGTGTGTGTTTTTTTATTTGGGAGGGGGGGGGGAGAGAAGATACACAAATGTCACGTTCTTCTGCTTTAGGGAGCCTCAAATATACGTCAGAACTTCGAGGTCTTTATTTTCGCCTGATTTTTTCTAAAAAGAAGCGATTGCATCAATCCTACCTCCTCCACATGGCTCGGAGCATTCTGAAAAACCAGATATGGTCCACACGAAATGCCCGGATGCTGGAACAGACAGTGGAATGTCCCCTACGTCCCCGATGTCATTGGTGAGCACGTTGGTGTAGCCACGTGACCCGCTTTGGGTTCCCCACACCTGGCGTGCCGCGTCCCGAGTCGCAGGAATAATGTTGGGGCGCTGCAGGACTTCCCCCCCGGGAACTCTCTTGGTGGCAGACTCTAGCCGGTCGTCGCGACTTTTGACATCAGTGCTCAGCGCGGAATAATAGGGTCTTTGCTGCAAAAGGCAGAAAAAATAGTCCCATGAAGTTCTCTGGATTTTTGAACACAATACATTTGCGATCAAAGTGTTATTACAATCAAGTCTTTCGGACAAGGCACTCCACAAACATTGGCTAAAGACGATACGTTCTGAATTATACTTTACTGTCTTAACTGACAATCTTCCTGCAATCGTTCGGTTCAGATAAAAAGTGTCGCAGACACAACTAACGTTGAAGAACTTTAAAAAAGTTATAAGAACTACTTGTCTTTTACAATGCTGTTTTGTCACTGTACTCGGAGTGCTTTGTCAAATGGGGGTGAGGATAATGTCTTTTTCAGGGCTACTGATCACTTTAGAAGCTGAAACGATCAGCCTCAGGATAAAGTATAAAATTCCGTCTCTTGTGGCTTAGCAAAAATGGTGAGGTGTTCAGATCATTTTCATATAACTGAAAAACAACGTAAGCCATCAGAAACAAAACGGGCGACAGCGGATAAAGATCATTTCATACATGAAAACTAAAAATAATTAGTGAAACAACAACAGCAAAATATAATCGTCACCTGAAGTGAAACAACAGGAAAATGTAATCATCACCTGAAGTTTTCGATAATCTTCCGAGTCAATATGATAATAATGTCTGTATTCCACAGGTGTACTGTCATCCTCCTCCGGCAAAAAGTACGGCGTGTTGGCCACCTGCGCTCGCCGAACGCCGGCGTCTCTTTGCTGTAAAACCTCCTCCTCCCCTTCCCGGAGCTCTCCTCGGTCGGAGGAAGGAACGGCCTTCGCGCGTGGGTCAACCGCCGGGGTTTTCTGGACGCCTCTTGAGTGGGATGTCCCACCTCTGGCTGGCGAGGGCGAGTCGCCTAACGACACGGCGCTGAGGTCTTCGTCGGACGCGCGTGAGTCCGATGCCGTCTCTGCTAGCGGTTTGCCGTCTGTCGCGCTCTGCTTCCAGTCACGCAGATTCTGGCTTCCTGCGTGCACGAGCCTCTTCTCTCCATCTCGTTCCTTGTCGCTGCTCACCTGCTGGTGGCGCTGCTGGTGTTCTCGGCGAGGGGGCAGGTGGCTGCGGTCGTGGTCGTTGTCGCGGTGATGGTGGCTCGTGCTGGCAGGGGCGCCCATGACGCGTCCGGCAGCGTCTTGCGGCACCGTGAACTGATACATCACGCCGGGGTTACGGTCGTAGGACAGCAGCTGCAACAGAAGAAGAAAATAAATATTTACAAAAAAAAAAAACAACCCTAGAAGGCTGGAACGCTGCCCCAAAATCTGCGTTTCCTCTTTCCATAAACGAGCTTTTTTTCCCGGGGGTAAAAATACTGAGCGGAAGTTACACTACAGCGATCCACGGATGCTTGACTAGAAAGTACAACATCGTTTGAGGTTATGCTTTGTTGACCTGCAGCTCAGGACATATATGCACGTATACTACGGATGGCAAAGGGGTTAATTATCGCGCTGACAAATTTCACAGATACAGACTCGATGTTCGCATGTGCAGAATCATAAGGACTGGTTAAGAACCAAGGGGCAGAGGGCGAAGGAGGAGAAAAAAGCAGGAACTAAAGGTGAGAGGACGATTGTGGGCATAAGGGGGTGGGCCAGGAAAAGAGAGTACGGGAAGGTTTGCATGGTTGTTCTGTACTTTTAACACCCGCAGTCTTGATGACACGCTCTCGCTACGGGCTGACCTGATCAGGGAGGAAACGGAAGGGTCTGTACATCAGGACCTGACATCCTGCACAGCTTACCTTGACCTCCACAACTTCGGTGGTTGGACCGTCAGCAAAGATGCATGCCCCAGGGCAGTGATGCCCCGAACGGCGGCGGTAGTCAAAGACGGTTCCTGCTCCAGGGTACTGTCCCACATGACGAAGCTGCTGATCTCCATTTAGAATGCTTCCCCTTCCGGTAGTCAACGCTGTGATTGACAAACAAATAAATACATAAATAAAATGTTCAAACAACTAACTTAACAGCGACACTGTGAGACGGAAAGTCAGTCCGTATCCAAATGATGAACAATTTATAGTCCCACGCGTACATAGATTTAATTTTTTTTAAATACTATAATGCTTAGCTTTATTAGTGTGTGGTGTGGTGTGTGGCAGTAAACTGGTCGGAATATTATTTTATTCAGTTTTTAAAAAAAGTCTGCTAAGAAAATTTCCATTAATTCGTTAATGGACAATTAAGTACTTGCACTGTATTAAACCCACATAGTTTCTGTTGGTGTCCCACCCCCCTCACCTCCATCTGCCAAATAAATACGGCGTCCTACTAACTGAACACTTGTTCACTACTGATTACGAACCTAAACCAGTTCTGAGTTTACTTTCTGTTACAGACTATTCTTAGCTGGGGCAAGTTTTATGTACAGCAGACGTCGACCTATAGCTGGTGAAGTCTCACAGCTTATCTTCAACCCTAAAAGAAAACTCAAAGCTATTAATTCCCCATCTGTTTTTCTCCGTGCCATTGACGTCGGGGCAAGTCGGCGTGTTCAAAAACTTGCTGATTAAGCAGATGATGACCACACCAGGGAGGAGGTCGGGAGACAGGGAGCAAGATGAGACACAGGCGACAGCTGACACTGACATGTCGTGTGCACACACCTAGCGTCCGAGAAATGCAAGATGCCGAGCAACGTCTGTCGTTCCTTCCACTCCTTCTCCTCTCAGCCTTCCTCTGTCCGTCCGTCTGTCCGCCTGCCTGGTTGCCTGTCTGTCGACCTGTGTGTTTGCCTGTTTATCCTGCCTATCTCTCCGTCTAACTTTCTTTCCATCTATCTCTTTCTCTGCTGTCTGCCCGTCACCTCTCTCCATATGCCTGCATGTCTGTCTGCCTGTGTGTCTGCCTGCCTGTCTGGGTTTCTAGTCCTCTCATCCTTTCGTTCGGACTCTCCTTCTCTCGTGCTTTCCCCAGTGCGCGCAAACGCGATCACGACTCACCCAGATAGTTGCGGCTCGGGGCCAGTTCTGTGACGTTGATGTTGCAAGCGCCGACTGGTAGCGTGATCACGTGATGGTAGTCATGGTGCGCGAGCACCACGCGCGTGAAGATACCGGAAATGACGCGACAGGTGACGCCATTACCCCCGCATACGCCACACTGGTCCACCACAGCGCCCGAACCCAAGATACCGTCGCACCCTACGTCCTGCAAAAACGAAGAAAAAAATATGAAACACGTTACCTAACACCTACTCGTCGATTTGGGATGTGGAGGGGGGCAGATTCTTGTAACCACAGTACCTCCCTTCCCCCCTTAAAATCTCCTATCGATTGTTCGCGAAGATGTTTCAAGTCGTAATGCTTTCCAACACCTTCCACCTCTGGCAAAGAAATTCAACTATTACTGGGATTTAGCTATACATTCCCATATATGGAAGCAATGAAGCAGGTGTCCATATTTACAGACAGCTGTTCGTCTGTCTGTTTGTGTTTATGCATGCTTGTTTTACCTCTTTCCCTTGTAGCATTCTGTGCAAACAACAGCGGCCTATAAGCTACCTCAACCCCCAACCAATCTACTTTCAAAGAACTACCCGATAGCAAAGTGTTTTCAAATTAAGTGGTTTAGTTCGCAATATAACAAGAAGTACTTGAAACGCTCAAAGTAACCGTATGCAGACGCATACGACCAAGGTAGTTTACCATACCCAAACACTTAGCGAAGAGACGATCGAATTGTTCTATGTTGTATTTGTCTTGGATCCTAGTTGTCAGTACTAGCTTAGTGAGCGTGCTGATTACATTTATTAGGGATCCTCTGTATGCACACGTGTACCGATTAGCTGTGTGAAGACTAACGTCATTATAAAGAAAGGGATGGCAGATCTTTTTGAGGAACTGCCCGGTCCCTTTCTTTCGACCCTCTCTTTGCTACGTGTTTGGGTACGGTAAGCTCCCTTGGTCGCATGCGTCTGCATACGGCTACTTTTAGCGTTTCAAGTACTTCTTGTTGTATTGTATTTAAGCGCTCGGTCCTCGTTTGTTGTTTATTGGTTTAGTTCGCTGCAAGACATTGCTTCTCGAAACACCATTCTGTCTGTGAGATTCAGAATTCTAGACCTTCACGGGTAAAACTGACGTATTTTCAATGTAATCCTACTATGTCGAAGAGCTGTTAATGAGACCTGGGAATAAATGGTAATTAGACATATCCATGAGCTCAAGTTAGCCGCGCGCGCTGTGTGTCTTTGACCCTATTCGGTGCTCACTTAAAGGAATAATAATGATAAATGAATGGCTGGAGCCCTGTGTCTTCTAAACCTTTGATGATCAGATGACGCGCGAGTTTTTCGCCGAAATTTTCTAAATTAGCGTCTTGTAACAAACTCGGTCAATTGAAAAATAAAATCTACATTTGGGTCGGTCGTGTATATTAAGGGTAGTCGGCAGCAAGTTTGTATCACAGCAGCGGTGGCTTTGAATGAGTCTTGTTCAAACTAGATACATCCCTACAGTCCCTACTTGTTCAGCCCAGGGGCCCAGCAAGGGTTCGGGCCCTGTCAGCGTAAACATGACGCGAAATGGAACCACCAGAACCCTTGCTGGGCCTCTAGCCAGAGTACGAAAGCCGAAGACTTGTAGTGGTGGGTTCCAGATATAAGACGAAAAATAAAAACAAGAAGGATGAAAAGCACAGCCTAACCTCCACTTTGAGGGCTTAAACAAGAACTTCATTGTCTGTAAAACATAAAAAATGCCTGACATCTTCGCTTCTGCCCCAGCTTCTCTCTTTCTCGTACCCACTTAGGAACATACAGCGTTTGACTGTGGATGAAGAGGGAAGAGGGGCCTCTAGAAGCACAGGGATTTTAGCGAGTCTTTGAAAAAGATCTGTAATATGCGCTGCCCTTCACGCAAAAAAGTCAAAAACTCTAAGTAAGCCATGATACAATCTCCTGCAGGGACTGAATCGTTCAATAGTGCTTGTTATTGAGAATAATATACCTCAAGGGACTTCAGCTTTGGATGTGGTTCTGGAATGAGACTAACATTTTTAGCAAAATTTCTACAATCGAAAAAAAATCAGAACGCTGCAAACAGTTACTTGTACCAGACGTTTGCGTCACCAGGCAATACTCATTGCAGTAAAAAATAAATTCCAAATTGCAAATTTAGAATATCAGAGTATAAGATTGACACAGCAACCTCATCAACAACAAAGTGGGGCACCTGTACAGAAAACGTCAAGCTGTGGGATAATCTACTCAAACATTCGCTAACTTCGCCGAAGTTTGGAAATCGCGAGTAGAATAATGAGTCGCAAAGTGGCTGAAGGAGGTTCAGGACTTTGGTCATGCTGTATGAAGTCTGAAGCTGACTTCGCGATGTCTGTGCCGTGCGCCCTGACTGGCCGGAAGTTGGTAGCTCTTTTGTGCGAAAGTACGTTACTCAGGGCTCCCTCGATCTCTTCTGCGCCATATTTGAATGCAGTAACTACCGAAGTCAACTTCGTGAATTGAGTTGGGCATTTATATTCGGCTACTTCGGTAGATTAGAACAAGGCTTTATGAAAAATTACCCCTCCCCCACCAAAAACAAACAAAAAAGCTATTTGTACTGTGGTGTCAGCCCTAAAACAAGCACAATTCCAGCCTACACAACGCCGACCGAGGGTCAGATAACCGCCAAACCAGTCGTATATTCGTGGGCGTTTTGTAACTAAGAAAACGTGACACTAGAGGGCGCTAGCACAGGGACGACAAGTACATGGACGTCAGTCAACATTCCAGGGAAATCCGCGTCACTTTGACGTCCAGTAATTAATTTCTCGCGGACATCGACGCGGGTCTAGGGTTCTGGTTGTTGCAGCTGAGACGCCGAGTGAGCAGTAACTCTAGCTATCGCGGGGCGTGTCAATCATGAGCGGCTTTTGCTGATGAAGGAGGCTTCGCTGTTATCAACTGGCTGTTTAACTTTCACGCCATCCTGACGTGGACAAAATGAGTGATATCTGAAAAAGATTTGTAGGGTTCTGCCAACAGACATACATATCAAGCTGCAATTCTTAACCACGCAGTCGGACCCAAACGCGCAAACTGATTATCTTCTCCTCCCCCCAATCTCTCTCCCTTCTTCCCCACCCGGCCTTCTCTTTTTTCTTCTCTCTCTCTCATATATATATATACAAATACATAGGCATACAGTGACAACTCTATATAGAACTTATTATAGATTTATTCTCTATCAATCTGATATTTTCTGAATGCAGGTCTTCAAAAACTTCAGTAAACTGTGCATAAATCACAGTAAAATATGGATGCAAAAGAACCTACTCCTCCATTTAATACACATGCATTTCTATTCGGAGAAAAACAGGCCACGGCCGAGAGACGAATGGGATGGAAGGTGGTGTACAACTGAGTTTCAACGAGTTTCCCTCGTTCGAAATTCCGATCACATTCGGATCGCATACTCCCCACCCCCCACGACCCTCCCTGCTCCACCTCGGGCATGTATCAAACTGAAGTAGTGGTAACACCAAAACATTGCGTTAGCCATAAATCTCATTACTGCACGCAGGCAAGAAATATGTGTACCTATATACTTCTGTGCAAATGTTTGGGATAGGATGCAGCAAAATATATATGATTCCACAAATCGACCTGCTTTAGCATTTTCGCCCTCTTACCAAACGGCACCTCCTCCCGCCCTCAGTGGGGCTTTTTTCAGCCGTCCGGCAACTCTGCAAGTGACTGGCAACCTTAATGCCCGTCCTGTCATGTTGAAGAAGCGGGAATTCAGACTTTCGTACGTCACATCACGTGGTACAGAATAGTTCTGAATCCTTTTCCTGTCTAGCGTCGCCTTGACTACGCGTCAAGTGCGCGCGCACTAACGGGGTTCAGTCTCTCTGGGGAAAAGTCTTTGTGAAATTCACGTCCCATTAGTTCGGACATATTGTTGTTGACATGCTGCGCCAGTCTACTTCAACCCCCTCCCTCACTGTTTCTGCTCCCCATCCCACCTCCAACCCGTAAATGTGTCCTTCAGTTTTTTTCTGTTTCATGAGATGGTGGGGGGAGAGAGAGGGAGACAGCGAGAGAGAGGGTCACAGGATTTGACGACTTCTTGTGAAAGCGATGGGAGTTTGCCAGTTTGATGACCTGGTCAAGAGGTGCCCGCGTGCACTAACTTGCTCTCGCACTCGTTCTCTTACATGCTGTCAGTGACATTCAGAAAGGCGCATGATTGCCCGCAGGCACGTACGTACGCGGATATACACACCATTTGGGTATTTCTTTCCCTCCTCTATCTCCCTTTTCTCCCCCAAACTCCTCTCTCCTTCCTCTCTCTCCCACCCACAAATACCGTACACTCCTGTGAAACAGGGGCAACTGGATGCACGTGATTTGCACGCCGGCAGCCAAGGGGTAGATGGTCACGGTACGTGACATCTTGTGATTACCACCTCCAACAGACTCGGCACCACAGCAATCTTGCTCAACGAGCGGCCGGCCCTTCGCCACACCGCCATATATTTACATGGCATGCGTGCGGAAAACACAGTGAACAATGCCTGGCTTCATAAACCGGTCCTGCAGTGCGCCTTATACATCATTTTATCCGCACGAAGAATTTGCCTAAAATGTCAAGCTGATTGCCAAGGCTGTTAGATATCATTTAGACTGATTTTTTTCGCAAGTATGAGAAAAACATTTCGTTTTTGTAAGCATTGTAGATGGGTCTCAGCACAACCCGCTTCTATGTCACTTGCGCGGTGAGTGATGGAAAGTTAGGTGAGATATTCTGAACAAAACATTCTCCCCCTGCTTGCCTGGAAGAACGAGTTCGCACAATACTAACCAGGCCATAAAAGGTGTAGGAGGCATTGGCAAATTTAGATCCTAAAATATATATTATTGTTGTACAAGACGATATGCGCACGCCATTTATTCGAACAACATCCGCCTTGTTTCACGAAGCGCGTAGATATATAGCGCTGCCCAGGCCCTGAGAGCTCTCGCCTCACGAGTACTATTATTATTATAGGGCAAATATACAAATGTCACAAAAGCTCAGTTGTGTCGGTAACAAATATGTCATCTGCTACAGCACTGTTAACTTTTCCAGGTACCAAATACAGCAGATATCAAACTAGAACAATTCCAATTGGAAAAAAATGCAGTTGTTAAAGAAAATATGGGGAAATAGTTTCTAAAGAAGTAAAGAATCACGCATCTAGTATTTGGTGAAAGTCTTGAAGGTGGGAATTTTCAAACACTGTAGATGATAGGTCAGGTTGTGTAAAAAAAAAAAAAAGGAAAAAAATAACGAACCTTTAAGTCTGATTTCGAATGAATCACGATAACACAACAAGCATGACTGCTTCGTTGACTGGTTGTTTATTGTTAACGTCTCGTTCAACGTATTATCTCTCGACAGCGACAGAAGGAATAGGTTGGGTGGTTGTTTTTTTTTTCTTCTTAAAGTTCCACCTCAATTGAGGTGCATGTCAGGACGGTGTTGCTTAGAGAAGTTTACATACTGCCACACTGGGACTGCTGTCGCAACACAGGGTTAAGTCCCACCCAGTCACATTATATTGACACCGGGCCAACCAGTCCTAGTACTGTTCCCTGTAGTGCCCGGCGTCTGGCAGGACAGCTACTAGATTGCTAATTTTTTAAAGTCTTAAGTATGACTCGATCGGGGTTCGAACCACCGACCTCCCGCCTTTAACCGTTAGACCACCGATGCGGTGATAGAGAAGAGAGGGAACAGAGGTGCTGGGCGACCGAAAAATGGGGAGGAAACCTGAGTGCCCAGGGAAATGGCCTGACCGCCAGCCCTGTAAACAAGTGCCACATGCAGACACAACACATGTGCCGGACACAGGATCTCAGCCTACGGCCTTCTGTGTTGGTGCATGACAAGCATTCCTTACTTTTGTACAACGGGCTCCCCATATTAAACTTGAAAGAATGTTCCAGATTTATTCGACCATATTTCAAGTTACTCTTAAGAAAAAAAAGAACAAATATGAAAGGACTGGTCTCCGGTAAAATCAGTTTCAGATTCCTACCCGCCCCTCTGCCCCCATTAGTGCTTGCTGATCGGCAGCGTCGCTGTACTGTGTTCAGAAGAGTTATGGCCCATTCCTCCCGCGGTCCGACTTTCCTTTTAGTGCTGAGACAAATTCTACACAGCAGACAGAAACTGGATTACCGCACATTACAGCACGAATTACAGCACATCAGGACCGATTTTAATATTCTTTTGTGAAAAGCAAAGCGCGACCAGAATGGGATGTTTCTCCTGCGCATGCGCTGCTCCTGTGCCGAAATAACTGAGGCGGCAAAAGTATTTGCAAACAAGATTTTAATACGCAGCTGCAGGGTCTTGAGCCCGTGTAAGTTTTATGAAAAGTACTTTGTGACACGTACCGAGATAACGATCAAGAGGACCAGGAACAAAGGGCCTCAGCATTTATATATTTACAGATTGTCGAGTTATTTCTACCCATTTTAATGATCCATTTAGGGACAGGCTACACTGGCAGTCTTTTGACACGTCTCATCCCACTTTTTAGTACAAATATGCATGTTACCTGTACATGGACAGGTGTTTTTTTTTTTTGTTAGGGGTTGCGTGTGATACGAGTGAAGGGGGATTTTGAAAATTGCAAGAGTAATTTTTTTTTGTTCTTGGAACAGAGGGGGGAAAAACACACTAGCTCAATGGTGGTCAAATGATCATGTATGTAGAACCTCTTTTATGTGTTGTCTTTTTTTAAGTTGGGGTTTGCAAAAAGTAATTTTAGTCGCTTTTTCATTTTTTTCTTGCTGTTGACGTTACCCCCCCCCCCCAATCACCATTACCCCTTGTCCTCCCGAGTGCCTTCTCAGGTTTCAAAGACGAGGAGTTACTCCACTTGAATTGTGACAGGCCAACTGTGACTGACCTCCGCTTTTCGTGAAAGCGCCCTCTTCTGCCAGAAGCGGGCGCCTGGTTTAAGGTAGAACAGAACGAAAGGTCGATGTCTTTGAAAAAGAGCAAACAGAAGGAATTAGGTGTTAAATCCATAATAATTACACTTCCTACTGTGGAACTTGGATTAACATAATAACGCGTCTTATTTGCAGAGTTATTGCAGACGAGACAGGGAGACGTTGACACTTTTCAAATTATCAGCATCGCACTGCAAAAGAATGGAGAACATGCTTAGAATAATCAGCGCCACGTCCTCCCAGTAAGGGTTCACATTGAAAGCTAAGGGCTGCTTCAAACGACAGAAACCCAACGCGTGGAAAAGTCAAACCTGCAAATTTCACAGATTATAGCAGTAATAGTATTTGTTTTAGCCGTTTCATTAAAAGCTTGGAGCTTCTGTTATTCGACAGGAAGCGAATTCTCATTCAGCGACAAAGAGCAAAGTAATGACCATCGTTGCATGCACTCTGTCAAACAAAGGCGTTGCTTTCTCCTTCTAAAGCGAGTTATGTGATCTTGTGATGGCGGCTTTAAATACAGAAACTGGGAGTAACTGGGCACAGTCAATTTTTCTAAATGGCTGCCAAATACATTACGCAGGGAAGAAGTCTTGTTCGCGCGTCAGGACCCACTGTCAGTACATCAACCCCCGCTTCCTTCCCCCCATATGGAGAAAGCGAGGACCCCCACTGTGTATATCTGTCGACGGCTGACATCGTGTGGTTCGTATGACAATAGAATATATGGTTTGTGTACCACCTGTTCATTAGAGGTTTCTTTGTGTTCCTACGCACAAGCGCACGAGTTCACCCACCCACCAGACACACACACACACAGGAGAAAGAGAGACACGTGTACCTACATTAAAGCCCATGCGCGCGCAAAGCACGTGATATTTTATACACAAAGTAGCTTTAATCAAGTGTTCATAAGCAGGACTACTAGACAAAATCATTCAGATTCCTAGGTCGTGCAGAAGTAGATGATGATGATGATGATGATGATGATGATGATGATTATGATGATGATGATGATAACGAAACAACGACTCATTCTGATACTGCTACTACAATTACTATTACGGTTTTATTTGCTTTATGCCCAGATAAGTGATTAAAAAATCTCCTTACAACTGACATATATCTACATCTATCACGAACTTTGATAGGGCTTATCCTGTCTGGTTCACCTGAAAGGATCGATGATGTAGTAATTAAAAGGTATAAATGTCAACACAGGAAGTCTAAGGCATGGCGGCTTGGAAATCCAAGGAAGCTAGGAATTTTATAACAGGCCAATTATAACCAATTATATATATATAATACAAATATATGTTATACATATAGTAATACTGTATAATTAATGTAATATTTATGTGTATATATATATGCTTATGTCTGCGGGGCTACACAAGAAAGAAACACGACAAAACCCAGAGAGAGAGAGAGAGAATGAGAAGAACTCACCACAATCCAGTTTACGGCCATCAGAAGTGTGGATATTAAACAGTGCAAGGTAACGGTGCTGAGAGCCATGGTGAGGACCGATGACTTGACACACTGGTGTCGCGTCCACTAAGGAACCTGCCTGCTGTCCTAACCTGTAGAACGCTGGGGGGGGGGGGGG
>SMGT01011169.1:173704-192827 GCA_004794575.1 Lanistes nyassanus
GGGACTCGCAAGACAGGTGGTGCACACGAGGGAGGGGGAAGTGGGGTCCTCGATAGGAAAGAGAAGATAGTATCTGCCGCAGCAAGGATTCTGCGCATGCGTGCATGTGGGCGTGTGTACGTGTCAGCTTGAGTGTAGGCGTGAGACCGCTTATGCATGAGGCAGTGTGTGCGTGTGTTGGTGCGTGCGTGCGTGCAGAAATGTACTTGTTCCACAGCTGTGGGATTGTCAAAATGGATTGGCAGATAGGACCTATATACTTAATGCGTAGGGGGAAAACCCGGTGTGAGGACGATGACCTTACAAGATATGACATCACAACCGCTGAGCGATAAATAAGGACCAGACTTATCTGTCCAGTGACATTCGATGGCACTGCTTTGTTACTTTTTACTGGAACATCGCTTGCTTTAATATATAACTCCACAGAAAAATGGACTTGAAAAAATCTTTACTACAACGTTATATTGTTTTTCTGTTAGTTATCAAACAGATTGTGGGGGATGGGGGTGGGGGTGGGAAAGGAGCTTGAATTGTGTCGATGAATATGATATCACACGCTAACAGGCTAGAGCTAAAGATACTGCCTCAGCGTGTGAATATTAAGGCAGCTATGAGTTGGAAGGGGGGGGGGGGAATAAAAACATGTCTAGTACACACACTCAGAAGTTCTTATGAGAGGGTCAAGGAGGAGGGATGGGTGATGTGAGGGGGGAGATCGGGAGGGAATGTGCTCACACAGTCGAATGGCATCGGGGCGATCAAACAGTGGCAGGTGGGAGAGCGCGTCACGAGAGTACGACCGTTGACAGACACAAAGCGGGCCAGTGTTACAAGCCAAGCCCCGGTTCTTCAAAATTCATCAGAGTACAAAATTGTATTTAAAACGGGCTCCACAACCGGGGGTATTCACGTACCCCGATGACGTCACAGCTGTGGGCTCTCGCCAAGACCATGTGAGAAATCGATGTTTTACGGTTGGTTCCTTGCGAACAGAAGGAACAGTTTACTCAGGTTTTTAATACAGGGATGTGTTGCACGGCTGTTCGTATCTGGTCTTCGTTTACACCGTTTAGTCTATGTGCACCTTAATGTGTGGAGAGAAGAAACCAGAGCTAATGCAACAACCCCTGCCCTGGTCTCTGTCGCCAACCAAGTCTGCTGGACTCAGACGGGTCAGTTATCTTTTAAAAAAAAACTGTCCTCTCCTCGTTTCTAGGTTTCGCTTGGCCAGAACTGGGGCAAGTTAGGGACACACTTGGCCCATTCCCTGTCCCCGATCTGCTGCAATGTTTGCCCAGCGCCTACACTGGCCGTTAACCCTGACAAAAGCGTTCGCGCCGCTAGCCCCCTTCCCCTTTCCAGCTTCTTGGCATCCTCCACCCCCTCCTAACCTGTTCCAAACGTAAGCGTGTCGACATCGTTTGGCTGCAGGTTGTTTGCGATGTTTTCTCTCAAAGGATGGTTAAACGTTAAAAAATGCTACAATGCTGACCTTGCAGTTTGTGTATGTCTGTGCACGAATGTGTGCGTGTGTGCGTGCGTGCGTGCACGCGCAATGTCTTCTCTTGATGTCTTCGAACCGACGACCTCACGTTGAAACATGAACACTGCATGTCAGTAGCAATACTTCCTCGTCGCCGCCACATCAAAGAAGCCACGAGATACCTCAGCATACTCATCATGTAACGGCTTTAGACGTAGACTTTAAATGCATACGTCTCAATTAGTCTCAAGGCGGTGCTGAGACACTCCTCGTTTGGATCAACCTGTAGCTGGTCGGTGTTCGGTCAGAATTCGACCGCTGTCAAAGTCTGAAAAGCTCAGACTGATTCGAAAGCTTAATGATAGACAGCTGGTGGAGGAGTTGCGAATTTGGTCTGGAGAAAGTACTGTTTTGCAACCCAACAGTCATTTCAGCAATGGAGGGGATTTCGCATACATGACTATGGTGCAAAGGCGGAGAATAAATTTAAGCCTAAACTCGCAGACAGGAACGATAGCCCCCGCAAACGGAGTCAGCCAATCTCTGTGACGGAAAAAAGGAATTACCCGAGAAGGGTGCGCCAAGCCATAGCCAATCACAAGGCAGCGCCGCGGCCACCTGAAAACAAATCTTGTGAATCTCCACGGCGGAATTTTTGCATCTTTCAATGTTAGGCCAACCCTCTTCGTTACCTGCTTAACCACAGACCCATAATCAGCACGTCATTCTCCACCCAACTATTCCAGAGGGTTAACGGATTTTTTCCCCACAAGAAACAGCCCCCTTGGAAATCCCGTCTATCCTGAACAGCTCTATTGCCAGCGAACAATGGTGGTCTTGTCCGGCGAGACGGATCGCCTGCGTTGTTCACGATCTCGACTGCGTGGGGGCAGGAATGATCTCCCCTGTGCAGCGCGCGCTTTTGATTGCTTCCCGTGTCTTTTGACAATAGAATAACACTCCCATCCATTCACCGAGTGGCCTAGTTACGACTTCATCAGTTCATCGAAAGTAAGAGTTTAGAGCAAGGACACCGATCCCTGCGCGTCATTCACAGCGACACAAAAATGCTGCACAGTCAGCTAAAAAAACAACGGAAGGAGTAATGCTAAAACGCACAAAGCACAGAAGATAACAGTCGCGCAAACTAAAGAAAAACGATAAAATATAACGTACAAAACATTAAATGAAGCTATAAATATATACATCTAAAGGATACACTATTAAAGAGTGGTCTTGTATTTACAATAAATACATGCAGAATTTAGCTAACAGCACGGACAGTGGAAAGCAATTCGAGACGACACCATCATGATCTCAATCGAAAGTCACAAGCAAGCCATAACAACTAGTAAACTACATACGAAACACCTTGGGAATTGGGGCGGAAGATGAAACACTCCCACCACCTCGTGTCCCATCCAGTTTCTCCCCTCCCATGCTGTGTACAGCTCTTTCACGCACGCATGTCGACATTCAGCCGCATTCGATCAAAGTCACATCCACAGTATACAGTCCCTCTTCACACTTACAAGCGCGGGGGCACATACACACAAACATACACACAAGTGAGAACAACATCTCTACCAAGCCTAAACAAATGCAATCAATCACGGAAACAAAACTGTATACAAACCGTAACGTGTGTAAGGTGTTCTCAAAAGAAGGAGGAGAAAAAGAAGAATCGGAAAAAGAAAGGAAGACAGGAAGAAAGAAAGTATAAGAATACCCTTACTAGAAAATTTCCTGAGACCATGCATAATTTTGTGTTAATGCCAGTATTTGATTATGCAGATGTTGTATGGGACAGCCGCAATGAAAGCCACTCATGGGTCCTGGAGCAACAGCATTTAGAGGCTATGACAACAATAATCGGAGGTGTTAAAGGTATTAGTCATAAGATACTTTACCATGATTCTGGCTTTTGTACCCTTAAAGAAAGGCGCCAAAGGCACCGCTTCTCGATTTATAAAAAAATGGTTAATTGACTTTCCGCTGCACGTCTCCTCCCACTTTGGATCTCCCAGTGGAATCCCTACCATAGGTGAAGTCCCATAGACAGTTTTATTCCTACTGCAAAAAACACAGCTGTTCAAGAACTCTTTCCTTTCTTTTACTACACATGACTGGATCTCCCTCCTACAAGCCACTCAAATTACGCAGCCAATTTCACTGTTTAAAAGACGCATTAATTCGTCTGACACCTTTGTTCCCCCGTTGTTATTATCTAGAGAACAGGAAAGATCAAGTTACCCACTGTCACCTCCGCCTCGGCATGAGTGATCTAAACTGAAACTTAGTACACGGACGCCTTACAAACTGGGACTTATCAAATTGACATAATACAATACAAACAAGCCCTTATGCTCATGCAGCTACTTACGAGAAACAGCTAATTATTTTCTGTTAAATGGACCTTGTACTCAGATTCAAGACAAATCCTTGACATGAAAGCTCCCAACTACATGTAATATTTACTTAGATGAGGAACTTTTACTTTTGGTGACTCCAGCTTTCCGCTTGCTCTTAATACAACTGTTCATCGATTTAGTCCTTCCAAACTTTTCCATTACGGATCCTATACATATACAATAAATATTAAGTATTATAAACAAAACACAGGTACTCAGTACAGACACTGGATGCTCACAAATTATAGACGTTCTGTCCTCGAAGCGACAAAGACATTTTCCTTCACCGCCACTTAAGTTTTTTTTGTTTCGTCTTCTTCTTTTTCTCAATGATTTATTCTCCCTCTTTTTTTCAATAGACGGGTCTTAATTAAAACCTTCCCTAAGCTCGTTTTATGAATCGAGCTACTTTATGTATAACAACCTGCCGTTTTTGTATCGACTCTTTTTGTGGATAATTTCTACGTGACCATTGCTTATAGGCGTAAGCTTCGATGTGGAACCTACGGTAACTGTGTTTTCTTAACTCCGACAGGACAGATTGGACAAACATAACCAAGGACGGAAAGAAAGAAAATGGAGTTTAAGGACGAAAAGAAAAAAAAAAGCAGCGACAGAAGGAAGAGGAAGGAACGTCTGACTGACAGGCAGTCTTTGGAAAAAGAAGGGAACGTACCGTGAGGGCGAACATGATGAGAGCGGCAGCCCACCAAGCCATAATTACTTCCGGTTCAAGATGTATAGTAGTTGATGTGACCTGACGTAAGTCGTAAGTCCTCGTTCACTTTAAGATTCCAAATGCACGATGCTGCTGGCCACCACACACGAACTTCTTTTAAAAGATATGTTACTTAAATTTTTTTGCTCTGTTTGTCGAGCAGTCTTTGGATTTCAAACGTTTCAAGAAATGCCGTGATATTACTGGGCACATCTTTGTTTAGGTTCAGTCAGATATGATGAATATTTGCGTGCCAGTCTCAAAACCTGACTACAAAATACTTCCGGTGAGCGATGCAAGAAACCACAGCAATGCTTCTAATTTGTCCTTAGATTTGTATTTCAGCTACAGTCTTGACAAAACTGAACCTTCATTTTTAACAACATGCAGTATTCGTCGTACAATTCGTTTTGATACCAGTAACATACTTTAGAATCTGCGAGAGAGGGGTACCGATGAATTGCTAATCAATACGTCAGGGATCTGGCCACACTGTCAAGGTCACACCCACAATAGCTGTAGAGTAGACGACGAACCGAATACGGGGAGAACTTCTCACACCTTCTGCCTGCGACATTGCGGCATACCTCTTGTGAACACAGAACTGACTAGGTTCTGTCCACTTTCAAAACGCATGGTCTAAAGCCCGCTTAATAAAATCGAACGTTGATATGCGATCCTCGGGCTTTTATCACCGGCCGCAGAAGAAACGTGTGTGGCCCACACAACAGCCACTCCATTCCGTTCTCATCGTTCAGCATGGCACTGTTGTCAGAGGCTAGGGGCAGCTGCTGTCCACGCTGTTCTTGATCTCTGGCAAGATGCCCTTTCTTTTGTCGCAGTGTAACTCGCACGCGAGCGCGGGATGTTGTCCAAGACGAACTCCTCGCTCCGCGAGTAAAGCCTGTGGGAATGAGATGACCGGGCTGAAACTACCGACATAAACCTCGTGCGTTCTGACAGCTTGCCTCTCGCCATGTAGCGATTAAATAAGGCGTGCACAGCCATCGGGAAGGGAGGCAACCCACCCGGTGGTGGAGAGGGGAGGGGCCAGGCCAGAGAAGGAGGGGACGCCGTCTGGACTGAAAGAAAAATAGACAAGCGCTTTGCGGTCGCTTCTTTGTGCACATTCCAATGCGGTGGCCCTCACCACACGCACGCACTCATAGGCAAGCAAACCCAGGTACACGTATAACGCGCAAGCACGCGCACGCACGCGCACGCACGCGGACAGGTAGGAGGAGAAATGAACATTTGGAACGGATACTTCTCATGTTGAAGGACACCTTTATTTTCAGGACGCACCTCTTCTAGATGTTTTACATCAATTCGTTTGGAATATCAGTTCGTGTAGCAATACATCCTAATTATTTCCAAACGACTTTCTGTAACCGTTGAATCATTTGTTTCAACTTTATTTTCGGTATAAACCCTCCTTGCGACACCGTCATGAGTTTCAAGTATCAGCCAATCCAGGACATAGCTTCGCTGTCAAGGGAGACGAGTGCAAGGCTAAAGTGATGAAAATAGTAAGACCTTTACAAAACAGTGCGGGAGGGGGGGGCGCGTATACGAAGGTGTAGCGATGATGATAACATATCGCATATTGTAGGCTTACATTTCCTAGCCGGTTGATCTCGGAAAATTGCCTCCTCTCGTTATCTGCTGGAGAGCTGAAGTAGCTCAAATACTTCACAATTGCTGATGTCAGCAAAAAAAAAAAAAAAAGAGCTAGCCTATCTTCAAGCTAATACGCGGACAGGTATAAACGGCCACTAAAGATTTACATGGATTCACGGGGATGAAACATTGCATTAAGCACTAAACCCACTGTAGACTGATAGGCAGAGAAATTAATAAACACGTACAAACTACTTTGTTAGGGCGACATTCATCCTTCGTTCAAATCTCAAGGGGAATTTACATTAGCTTTGAACACCTGGTAGGTCCTGAGAAAGTAGACAACAGGTAGAAGGTGGGGACGAGATTAGGGAGGCGGGGGGAGAGAGAGAGAGAGGGGTGGGGGTGGGGTGGAAGGGACATAAGGATGCTGGAAAAATAAAGAAGACAGTTATGCTCTTTCAAGCAGCCAACGGGCTGGGGGGAACTGCGCCTAAAGGTAAATTGTAAATTGTGAATAGTGAATTGTTCAAAATCGTGCCAGAAAAGAAAGCCGAGATTTGATCTCGCAGACAATTCACTGCCTTCTCAGTCTCGCAGTCGAAAAACTCGAAGGCATTCCAGGAAGAGCTATTTTCTGCTCAAATAAATCAGGCTGTCGTGGCGGGGCGATATGAAAATAAATATAGTTAGCCAGTCATCTGGCCATGCAGCGGGACTGGGTAAATCAAGCATAATTAGAGAAAGCTTTAAAACCTCAGCGCTGTAGACGGGGAAGTGGAGAAGGCGGATACAGGTGCAGCAGGTGAGAATTTGCAGAAGGTTCTGTGTGTCATATAATTCTGGTGCGATAACAGGAGCACGATTTGATATGTTTTTTTTTATTAATTTCACTTTTCGCGTACATTCCTACAAATATCGGGAGCCATAAAAGCTAAAAGCGTATGAACTGGTCACCACATAACAACAATAATAATGCACAATAGGATAACAGTACACAATAAAGTTCATGACAACAGATGAAGGAGCACGATTTATGTCTAACGCACTGCGTGTTCTTGAATCTTCTAATTCCTTGAGTGGCTGCATATTCCGCGCGTTTTTCTTTCGTTTCACAGAAAGAAAGGAACAGACTGCACAGAGCACTACCACAAGTCACTCACCTGTCAAACGAAAAGGACCCAATGCGGACAGAGGTCAAGATACACAAATTTCCGGTAGGCGTCATGACACACAAATTTCAGGTAGGCGTCATGACACAAATTTCTGGTAGACGATGGGTAATGAGGCAGTTAAACGTAAAACAGTCGCGTCTGCTCCTAGAAGAGGCCGATGTGACATGTTCCCAATGTGGAGGGGTTTTCTCTTTCTTAAGTTCTACCGAAACGGGGTCTTTATTTTCTCGCGGAGGAATCTGATCCGGTTCGACACAAGACTGCAGCAGACTATGTCAAGAATTAGGCTCAAGGAGAATAATCTTGATTTTGAAGTCTCACACAGTCCGACTATGTCGAACCAAAACGACTGTAAATAAGCCAAACCATCTGCAAGAAAGATTCCATTTAAATTTCGTCGAAACGTTCCCCAAATCACCTACTCCTTAAATCCCAGCTTTTAAAAACGATTGTAGAAAAAATTGGTGTTTACACATAAGATCTATATCTGACCCAGTTTTTATTATTTTTAAGTTAGCGACTGAAGTAGGGCTCCAACACTGTTTTTGTTTGATCTAGGGGATCAGAGCTTGACAGCCATTCGCCATGTAAGGAACCTTCGCAGTATTCAAATGGAAGACAAAGTCACAATGTCTTCGTAAAACCACATGTAACGGTTTGGGGAGTTAAAGTGCGGGAAGAAGTGCCCTTAATATTCACAAGTGGCGATGTTAATCTATTTCAGAAATATAGCTCGGTTGTTCTGTTACCATCTGTCTGGTGGAGGATAGAATGATGGGGGGAAAACATCGAATTCCAACACCAGATGTTGAATTCCGAAAGCTCGTTGCTTGTTGCAGAAAGAAGTTGAATTCCAGTACATGTCTGCTGGAGGAAGAAACTGTATAGGAAAGCCAGGCGGAACAGGACGAGGAAAACACGAGGGCTTTGCGGTGAGCCATCTGCGTGGCCTGTAACTATAGCCATGCTGGGGCCAATCGCAGATATTGTTCTGGTGATAGAGCAGTTTTTTCACGCTCACTGAACAAGTAGGTTCGTTCCGAGAAAAACAGGAAAATACGTTTGTTTCTTTTTCCTTTTTTTTAAAAGGAAAAATAAAATGAGATTGCATGTTCTCCGTTTTTATGGAAAATTGAATTACTTGGCATTGACTTAAATGGTATGGCTACAGTCGAGAGAGAGAGAGAGAGAGAGAGAGAGAGAGAGAGAGAGAGAGAGAGAGAGACCTTAAGTTATGATTCTATAGAAAATGATTGTAGATGCTGTTGTCTGCCTGCCTCTTGTGCGTGTAGGTATATGTATGTGTGTATGTGTATGTGCGTGGTTGTGCGTGTGTGCGTGGACGCGTATGTCTGTAATAATTGTTGACGTATTTATGTCTGTATATTTGGTCAGATTCATTCATACATGAAATAGTGCGTGTATCTCGAAGAGACTGCCGCGTGCAAGAGCATGTTAAGGCGCTCGTTACAATTATTAGAAACTACAGTATCTTCTGGTCTAGCGAAATAGCGCCGGCTTGCCTACCTGCAGTCTCTAATACAGGTAACGTCCACACCTAGTCGCTTGTCTCTTCAGTATCATTGATGTGCAGTTTTATTTCGCAGCATCTTATATTTTCTCCTTTTTGATCATTTCTTAGTCTCACACTTGGCTAGGTAGTCTTGGTTAGCCATGACAGTATTCGAGATTCTTAACGCGCTTTGGTCGCACGGCTGCATGTTTGATCAGGACACTGAAGAGTTGCCCTCGACAAGCCAGATAAAGCTTTGTTTCGATTAGTATGAAGGTTTGCGCTGCACTGTAGAAAAGCTGAAAGTTATCTCGGATATACTGTGTACAAACGTATACACACATTCATTAAAGAGGACAGGATTGGTTGTTTGGCTGGTTGTTGCTTAACATCCCCTCGCAGACGAGGTGCATATCAAGACGGTGTTGGTTGAGACAAGTTTACGTGCTGACACACGTGGGACTGCTGTCGCAACAGTTTTCAGTCCCACCCAGTCACATTATACTGACACCGGGTCAACCAGTTCTAGTACTGTTCTCTGTAGTGCCCGGCGTCTGGCAGTGGAGCTACTAGATTACCAATTAAGTCTTAGGTATGACTTGGCCGGGGTACGAACCACTGACTTCCTGCCTCGGAAGAGGACGCCTTAACCGTTAGACCACTGAGGGGGGGGGAAGATTGGACGGGGGGTAACGAAACTCCAGCCACAGAGTTACATCACAGACGGCAAGAAAAGGAACACGAACAGGAACAGGAAATCAGCAAGATAACACATACAACACCGTTAGAGTAATAGAGAAGTACATACATTAGTGTTATAGTAATAGTGACGTACATACAATTAGTGTTAGAGCAATAGTGAAGTACATACATTAGTGTGGGAAGCGGATGTCCGTGCGGTCAAAGCGCTGGCCTCCGAACCCGAAGACGCAGGTTCGATACTCGTGTGCCGCACCACGCTTCCCCCCCCCCCCACCTCCTTCACGACGAGCTACGTGACCCATGGGTAAGGGAGGTAAATCAGCTATGGATGCTGGCCCACAGACAATTGGGGGTCTCATACACTCCAGCTCTACTACGACCTAAAAGACGTCACATTAATTTATGATTGTAACCTTTATACTTAGTATTTAAAATATTTCAAAAGGAAGGAAGGAGAGTAGAGAGTGAGAGAGTAACGAGTCCACAGGAAGCGCCTGTTTTTCAAGCCGAGAGGTGAGGCTCAGTTTGCAGAGCTGCGGACTATCACGTGGAAGGTTGCTGGTTTGAATCCTGGTCTGGCCGCGCATTAATCCGCACTGGCTATCTTACTGCAGCTATCAGTCTGCTGTTTCTTTCAGTGCATAGCTTAGGAACAGGACCCCATCCCCCTATAGTCCACCGTCCTGATACGTATCCAGTTTGCGGCGGAGCGTTAAGCAGCCACCAACCAACCAAGCCAAGAGGACTTCTGCGCCATGGGACGACCTAGCCACAGTCAGCTATGCCTGCAAGAGGATCACCAGTGAGGGCAGGTTCTTCGCCCCGAGGAACATCAAGTGGCTATACAGCAATCGATCCCAGACCATCCCTTGTCCTTCTCTCTTTTCTCTCTTCCTCACCCCTCAGCAACCACCACCGAAGCTCATAAGCAAGTCGCCCAAAACCTCTTCACTTTTATCGCCATAGCAGGCTACAATTCTTGCTTTACGAGACACTTTTACGCTAGAACATTACTGCAGAGCATTGTAAGCACGATAGCGGTATCATTCACTGCCAGCAGGCAGGTACGGAATTTAATTGCCCATTACTTTGTGTGAACCGCGGCAGGAACCTCGCTGCTCGGCAGCGGAAGTGGTAGAGGGACTGAGTCGAACCGCAGTATGGGAGTGGATACTGCACTGATTAAACATGAAAATGCCTGACACTGATCGCTACAGGTGTGGCAGCTAGTGTCTTGACGCTACCCTGTATTTACAGCACTATTTGGAATTTAGATGGGGCGCAGTTCTCGCCAGCCTTCGCTTTCTAACCAATCAGAAATGCCGTTCCAAGATGGTGTCAGACTTACTCGGCCTACGCTCAAACTGATGTCCCAGCAAAACAGCAGCAGCAGCAGCAATAATAATAATAATAATAATAATAATAATAATAATAATAATAATAATAATAATAATACGACATCTGTTGTCAGATGGTTCGAAATTATCGGAAATTACCGACAAGCTATTTGAGACAATAATCGGTAAACTATCGGACAACCATTGGAGGATAATTTTAGACTATCGGTCAACATCAACGTTCTTCCGCAGGGAAAAAAAGAAGCCGCTTCGTTAGTGATCGTCTTGTCGTCGTCTTACTGGCCCTGCAGCACCGAATGGGGACCGGCTCGTATTATGAAAACGGTATTTGGGACGTCATTAGTTTGCCACTTATACTTACAGCGATGTCAATTTTGCCACTTCTACTTAAAGCGATGTCAATTTTGCCACTTCTACTTAAAGCGATGTCAATTTTGCCACTTCTACTTAAAGCGATGTCATTTTGCCACTTATACTTACAGCGATGTCAATTTTGCCACTTCTACTTAAAGCGATGTCAATTTTGCCACTTCTACTTAAAGCGATGTCATTTTGCCACTTATACTTACAGCGATGTCATTTTGCCACTTATACTTACAGCGATGTCAATTTTGCCACTTCTACTTAAAGCGATGTCAATTTTGCCACTTCTACTTAAAGCGATGTCAATTTTGCCACTTCTACTTAAAGCGATGTCATTTTGCCACTTTTACTTACAGCGATGTCAATTTTGCCACTTTTACTTAAAGCGATGTCATTTTGCCACTTCTACTTACGCTGAAGTCATTACTTTGCCCCGTCCAGTACATTATTTTGCAAGCGGATCCCTTCCCACCCCCCCCCCATCCCCGCTGCGTTCGCGCTATTACCTGCAATTAAATAACTTAAAAAAACTTCCATCGTTCACAGGTATAAATGATACCATGTATCCAGCTTTCTCCTTTAGGGTATATTTTGCAAGATTATGTCTACAAAGAATATGCGTCACGTTACACGCTGGTACCGGCGATTTAAGGATATTCCGTGACCCTATAGACCCGTGCCTCGCCGCTAACCGCTTGTCGACAAGGGCAAATGTCACAGGGTATGTTGATACATACCGAGCGTTCAATCGACATTTCAAACACGGTTCGTCCGGGGGATAGAAATTCCGATCCTGTCCATAGTTTGGTCTTGTCCTGCGGTGTTAATGTGGGCTCTAACCTTTGAGGCATCGCTTGCTGATGGAGCAAGTGTCGCCTTTTGAAGTACGATAGGTGCAGATTTCTTTTTCACGTGGGTAAAATGCAGGCTACTCGAAAAATGTTTGGAGAAGATAATTCCCCGGCATTCTCGGGATGTCACTTAATTCAGCCGGTCCTTCTTTCATTTTTATATATCCTTACGCCTTTTCTGCTCCATTTTTCGAAATCATTTTGTTCCGCCATCAAGGTATCTAGGAAGAATTATATCTATATAAATATATTTCTCTCGCTTCTCACTCCCGCGTGCACGAGCGTAAGCACACGTGAACGTGCATACAGATTCACACACCCACGAACACAAATTTTAACACCATAAAGTAAGCCTCACACGGTCCGACCGAGTCGAAGAAAAGCACTGGTAATGAAGGAACTGGTCCAACCGCCTGCAACTAAAGTTGGGGGTTACTTTCATTTGAACCAGGTCAAATATTTCTGTTTACACGCAGATATTTGCTAAAGTGTCGGTGAGGGAAAGTTGCGGGAGAGAGAGAGAGAAGAGAGAGAGAGAAAGAGAACAGAAAGGCGCGATAGGGGAAGGGACACTTACTGATATGCTATTTTCCAGTCTAACAGACTTGACACTAGATTGTCACTGCTGCTTACCGTGGACTTGGTCGAAAAATCTAAAGAATGCTTTAATCTTAATCCATAGGAACCATGAGGATTCATACAACCTGACCAGCAGCTAAAAAAGACGTAATTCTTACTTCCGTGTTTCTAAGGACTGCTTGGAGATGCCTTACTTGTGGGCACAGTTTCGTGCATATGCCTGCCTGGCATGCACGCATAAAGGTGGAAACATTTCGAGGTGGTAAGCCAAAGAACGTAGCGTGACATCTGTCGGCGGTACGAAAAGGTTCGCATTAATTTTCATATCGACGCAAGCAGCCGTCAACTGCAGTTATGACAGATCCTTTGACAGCACGACAATCTTCGATAACCTCTCTTCAGAAGAACTCTTCACACTTGAAGAGATTCAAGCATCGCTTCCTCCCTCCACCCGTCCAACTCCTCACTCCCAACTCCATCCTTAGTTCGTATCGCAGTGAAATGGCGAAGTGCTGATCCTTTGAAGTCGACTTCCATCACATTCCTGGCCTTAGGTCGCCTCCAAACACGTACATTACGTCAAAATGGCGTCAGAAAAATCGCTCCGCCGTCTCGGTTCTGTCGCTGGACGTGACCCGGTGAGCCGTGCAGGGCAGACGCCCAGCGACACCCACAAGTGTGTGTTTACAAGAATTTCCAAAGTGGCGTACCGCGGGGTATCGCGTCGACCACGACGGGCCAATATTTATGCTGCTACCCACCTTGTGAAGGTTAAGAGGTCACCCCCAGCTATCTTTGCACGCCCCACACACCAGTACCCCTCTTCTCGTCACCCAAAATCAAGCGAAAATCCTTTTGTTTCTCACCCCGCCACCCATCTACCGAAGTTAAGTGGATGCCTGATAGGCAGACAGTTTGCTTACTAAAACTTCCAACTGAGCGTAGAACGTTTCGGTTTGTTTTGGGTGGAAAGTTGCATGTGTTTTCGAGTGACTAAGAAATCCGGGCCTCGCAGAATTTCACGATCTTCAAGAGCAGACAATGAGCTGTCAGAGCCAAAACATGGTACAGATCCGAGCAAAACACTTGAAAAGAATTCAGACGAAGATGACAAAACAGTCTAAGCACCCACAACGAAAATTCTGCTGTCTAAAACTCTCGTTCACACAACGATAACGCTAACTTAAAATCAGTGATCCTCGTATGAACTCCAGCCTTCTAGCGTTGTGCATACATAAGTTCAAAACTCATTCTATTTTTTCTGATGAATGACACAACTCACTGGGTTTCTAAGGCAGAACCCGCGTAGCGAATTTTTTCCTAGCCAAGGCCCACGAGCTGAATTTCGAGGTGTTTGACTGTATTCAGGAGGCTGCTAAGAGATGCTATTTTATTTCGAATTTTAAAGAATCTCTACAGTTTTACCACCCGCTGTTCTTGCCGCTGCACACACGTCGACTTTTTGACCAACGGCTCGTCTTCAAACAGACTTACAGAGATTCAGTTTAGCACAGTCTCGGTTAATAAAAAGACTTGCATCCGATTGTTGCCAGAGGAGATAAAACTAAAATAAGCAGCACCCTTCTCAGAGCTCGTGTTTTGATATCAAAACCAGAACATCCAGCCAGGCATGCTTGGACTAATCAAAGTCACATGCACGTTTCGCATTTCTTAGATAAGAGAACCAAAGCTGTCTGTGAGTGAGCACGGGTTTTGTCCACCTGCCATCTACAACGGCAGCATCTTTGGGTATCAGCCAGACCAACGTAGAACCACGGTGCTTCTGAAAATAGCACCAGTGCTGACACACATACGGAAGGTCACAGTGGAAGTAAGAAAGTTTACCTTCTAGATAAAAGTCTGCGACTACCGCGAGAACTGGGAAAAGAAATGTGACGTCATATTATCTTCAGACGACACAGAACGGCTGGTTTTGTCCAAATAGACCGCCTCCTGAATTATTTGGGTTTGGTTTTGGACTGAAGGCGCAATTTGTTCGAAAAAAAACAACGTTTCTTCTTCAGCAGTCAGAACCGCACGTTCTCGAGTACCCCCCTCCTCCACATGAATCCCCGCACTTTCCCCACCTCGGCACGCCTCTTCTAGAGTCACGTTGAACAGGTGGAAGGAAAGTAAAGGTGCGATTTGTCCTCCACACTTTATCACTAAGCTTTCACTGGATTCCATCCGAGTGTCAGTACAGTTTCCACCACATTTCTTGCAGCATTTCATTATTTTTGATCACTGCCATCCATTGCAGATAAACCATTTTCGTGTCTGGATGAAACAGCTATTCCGTCCCCAAAAAACTGTTCTACACTAAGTAGGATGGCAGAACAATAGCCCTGCAACACAATTACTTTGCGGAAATAAAAAGAGGCAGTAAAACCAATGCTTTTCAGACAAAGGTACCTGTACTACCTGCCTAACGTTCTGCCTTTCAAATTGCATAAACGTCTTCTGCGGGGAAGCATTGCTAATAATTTCATTTCACGACTTTCCCTGAAGGAAGCAAGACTTTGGTAATGCGAACGCGCGAATGTATTTGACTCTCAGGTGTGTGTTCGAATCTCGTTCTGGGCAGACGAATTGTCTTTTGGACGAGTCACTTCTTTACAGAGCTGCCTGCCGAGGGTTCTCTCGATATATTTCGGCTTCCGCTGTCTCTCGTCTCCCACCGCCTTTATCGCCTTGTCGCTTGTGCGCCCGCCACGATGATAACTTTCATTCCCGACACGGCGTTGAACAGTCCAACAGGGGGTCTCCCCTCCCCACCCAGGACTTTATCTGCAGTACTTCGTCATCTCTGGTCGCCACAAAGCTGACAGGGCTGTACAAAAACAGGTGTACAAGCTTACTGCGTGACAAAGACAACTGTGTGAAGTATTAATTGTCCCGCATCTCTCACAAACAAGATGTCGCGTAAGGGGGTGCTACTTGTTACGACTTGACATTTCTTACAGCTCCTTTAGGTACACTATACCTTGCAATTACTCTTATAGGAACTGGAATTAATATATGAACAGGTTAATAGTATCTCAAACAAAACACCTTTATACTTGACCTCCTATAGCCTACTGAGCATGGAAGTCTTGCCTACAGTAGGCATAGTTCAAGGTCAAGGAGAAGGTTACTGACCTTTGCAGGGCCTATTTGCATATGACGTCATGCTTGGAAGCTGTTTATTTTTTCGCCTCACATGGCTGGTGAATGTTGAAATTTTTTTTCTACATTGCGCGTTTTTGTTGATTATCTTTAAAAAGTGCGTACTTTCCATTTTCCTCTTTCGTTTTTTTACTCCATCACGTCTAGTCTGCTATCTTCTTTAGAGATTCGACGACTAAAATGATTTCTGGAAAGGGGATGTTAAAGAAAAATGAAAATGGGTGTGTATATATAAGATCGGAATTAATCTTTCATTTTATATACTCTTCATAGGTACCGGCGAAATATTTCCATCGCCCCACCTGGAGTAGCAGGTGGGTGAGTGATAAGAAGGCCTCCGAACCCGAAGTCGCTGTGTCGATACCCCTGTTCCGCTGCACACTTCCCCAGTTGAGCCAGGTAAAAATGGGCACGTGACCCATGGGTAAGGGAAGATAACACAGCGAGCGAGAAGGAATGGGCATCACCCTCGTGATGCTGCCCACAGAAAAGTGGGGGTCTCAAAAACACCGTCCCTTTCTTAAGTCTAATAGTTCACGGGGCAACCTCTTCCTTCCTGATGAAGGACAAACGTTCGTTTCTATTTCTCGAAAGTGTTAACAGTAAATCTAAAACAAGGCAAAGTTTAAAGTTCATCTGTCTGAATATAAACGACGGGGTTCTATAGAGTCCTTTTCTCTCTGTTTCCATTTATCTTGAACCTTACCATGGACAGTCAGCTGATCTTTGAGCACTCCGACAGTTCTGACATGAGCGACATAGCGACTGTAGCGTACCGAACATCGAGAACAAGAATGCGCGCGCATTCAAGGGAAGTAACTAAGAATAAGTAACAAATGGATAGCATGGGCTTTATGTAACGAATTATCAGAGGAATCTCTGGAATGTGTCAGCGATAAAAGGAAATCTGGGACCTATTTTTTTAAGATAAACAAAAACGACGTCAGTGCATATAAGATGATGTGCTTATTTCATATGAAATGTTCTTTCAATGAGAACAGAAACGCAAGGAATTCAGACTGTATCATTTCGGAACAGAACAAAATGGCAGAACACATCAGAAGAGCCGAAACAAAGTAAAGGATATTACCATGATTCATATATTTTGAATTATCTCACCTCTGTTCCTCTCTGGCAAGACTACTGGGACACTAACTCCATTCCATTCTTGATTGATCGGTTATTTAAAGGGACAGTGCTTACAACTCGCAGTGATTTCGCGCTATGGAGGATGGGGTCCTATTTAACCACCAGACTGATAGCTGCAGTACGATGGCCAGTTCCAGGCGCGCATGCGCAGACCACCTCTGAACCGAGAGCTGAGAAGTACCTTTCCTATATTTTAGACCCAAGACTCAGAAATTGTCTATAAGATTCCAGTCGCGTCTCCTAATTTAAGAATCAAAAGGCATGGTACTCTATGGAAGACTGAGAGGATGCAGTGTGTGATGCATGTGGACTTGAGTGGGAGAATGTATGTCACTTTATTTTGGACTGTCAGCCATATCATGACATCAGCATTAAATGTATACAACAACGCCATTTGAACAACCCAACATGAAGTCAGCTATCCCTACTTTTACAATCTGAGAGAATACTAGAGAAATGGTTAATCTCGATAGATTTATCCACTTAGCACTGGACAGAAGACGGAGCTCATCGTGAAGACGAAAGCTTTTTCATTCAGTTGATCGCGAATGGCCTGCCGTACAACCAGCATATGTACAGGTTATCACTATGACTGTTTCAAGGCATTGTACGAATCACGTAACTTGTTCGGTCAATCTACTGGCTACATCCAAATATTACTTTCAATGTGAAGCTGAATGGACGCGTTTGAACGGGAAGTTGAATGGATGCATATGCAATGTACTTTAGTTACCTCCCCCTTGTTAAAGGACAGTGGTCAGAAATCAAATCGAATCGAATCGTAACACGAACACAACAGAAAAGCACTTCAAGAAGGCAGTAAAGACTCAAATACTTAGAGAAACACACTTCGGTAGTAAAGCTATGGCCAGGTTGTCGCGGCACAGACCTGCGTGCATACTCCTACTTCCTGCTCTGCAAAGTAGCGCATGCGCACTCCGGAATTAGGAAAAGGGCTCACCGAGCAGACCCTGTGCGGCGAGACGACGTTGTCCTGACGCGCCTTCGTTGAGGTCGTACCCACCTGACAGTCTTTCCGGCTCCGTTTCGACACCTCCCCCCCCAAGTGATTATTGTAATTATTGTTACTTAGATTTTTATCACTCCTTTTCCGTTTATCCTGTTGCCATGTTTACATTCTGTCTGCACCCATCCTCTTCCATTTCCTTTCACCGTTATAATTTCCACACTTTTACCGCCGTACTATATATAGCCTCAGTTGCTGATGCGGCGTCAAACTCCAAACACTCACTCACAACCTCTATTCTGGTCCTAAAACCTACTTTTTTTCCTCCCCCGGGCCCACCACTCTGGGGAAACCCTCGCTCCCTAGAGGCACACAATCTGCAACTAAAGTAGTTAATCGGTACAAAAGTACAGACAGGCATAGAACATTGAAGCTATGCCATTGTTTTGCAAGTTATTTTAACGGCCGGTTGTTCTTTTTCAAATATGGAATTTCAATAAACGATGTCTAGCTATATATATGTAGCCTGCAGATCTTTTAGCTCTGTGCATAATAACTTTTAGTGAACACTTCACAGCTATATATAAACATGCAGTGCTTGCACAGATTTCGGAAACGTTCCAAGTTGTCAGTCGTTCTCACTGAATAAGCCATTTTCATGGTTATGAGTTTACAGAACATACCCTCATTTTCTCTTGTTGCCATTAATTTGCGGACTGGAAGAAGCAGGTGCGCCATTTCATTTTCCAACCTGAAATGTTCACGTAGCCATACCTTTTACAGGGTTTTACACGGGACGGGATAGGACGACTCAAGCCAAACCACTTTTTACATCCCTCACCCGAAATTTCCTCATCCTTTCGTTTTTCTTTCTTCCTCCCTTTTCTTTCTTCGTCTGTCTGCGTTTTCCCAGTCCATACATTTGTTTCCTTTCTCGATCTCTCAGGCGTAATGACAGAAGCATATTCCAGGGCTTTGGCTTAGGGATGATTTACACAGCATTACTCGTGCGTTAAAAAAATTCTGCTTTAACCTTGATTTCTCCTTCTCTACCCCCCCCCCCCCC
>SMGT01011169.1:192857-202932 GCA_004794575.1 Lanistes nyassanus
CCGTCCCCTCCATCCTTTCAGTCTCCGACCCCATATTCGCCGGATAAAATGTAGTTCTACGACTTAAATCGGAATTGAGTTTCTCTATTCAGGTCATCATGGCTCACATTTAACTTCCTGTGGTTGAGGCTGGCCAGCAGAGAACACAAACCTTAAAAAGAAAAAGAATGCGAAGCCAGCAGAGTGAGCTCCCTTAGCACGAAATTTCGCATCACGCAGCTGCTGCTGGCATGACGATTACATTTTAGATTTATTTATTTCTGGAAGGTGGATGACGTCAACATGCTAAATGGGCTCTCGGCGAGGTTAGCCAACGCGGCTTCTGAATAAATAATCGGGGGAAAAAAGGGCACGACAGATGATTCCAGAAATTTGTTCAGCTCCTAGATAAGACAGACGTGCTTGCAGGACAGACCTAAGCTGCTTCTCAAAATTGCGCATCTGCTGGCTGGCACGCCGCGCTTGGACAGCAAAACAAGTCCGGCCGTGGAAAGCTCTGAGAATAAAACCAGACAAGACCTGTAGCCGACGCTTTCCTAAAAAAAATTCCTAAAAAAATACCATTCTGTGTTCTAGCATCCGGGCTATCTAAGATCAGGATTAGGCTGCACGGCAGATCACAAAAATGACGCCATTGTTGCCGAGAAGTCTGATAGCGGAAGCCAGAGTCTTGCCGAAATCAGGCCCCACAAGAACATGATTTCCCCCCACGTTCAAAGGACATGATAGAAGCTTGATGCTTCGCTTGGCTACGGGGCTGGGTGGGGGTAGCAAGAGGTTCTTTTGTGGGAGTCTATGGTATGTCACGAACCTACACGCAGATTTATTTTATTTTTATTTTTTTGCATCGCCACAGCTGAAGCCGACATCGTTTATCACCCCGCATAAATGTTCCAACGTTATTACGGTGTGTCGTTACACTGCTGGGGTCTGCATGCGTGACAAGACTGCAGCCACCCAGGAAGCTGGCGTGACGCTCGCTAATAAAAGTATTTCAAACAGCTGATTGCGACGACAGAGGACATGAGCGGATCTCCTATAAGTGGGAAAATGCGTTGATGTGGTTGCCACAGGTCACTAGAAATTAATATTCAGGAATTAGCGTTGGACTATCCATTTGTCTCCCTCCAGTCAAGTACATTATGAATATTCAAACTGAAATAAAGAGCTATAGATGCAGTTTTCGAGTTGTCTTGTTTGGTGTTTTTTTCTTTGTAAAATTTGATGGTTTTTTCCCGTTTGGGGTATTATTTCTTTGTTTGTGCTCAAGTTTGCTAGGATTTGGAGCTCACCCCCGGGCACCCTAGAGTATTCTGTTAACACGCAGCAGACAGAAATCTTCAGCTGAGCCCAAATATATTTGCTACTTCTCTGTCGCACGACTTATGTGTAACGTCTGAATTTCTGAAAGCTGCACAGTTTACGCGATGGTACTAAACGCAACGGGGCTGGAGAGTTGACAGATGCATAGAGGTTGCGGACACGGTAAAGCCTATTCCTGCAACAGTATTATCATCTCTCTCTCTCTCTCTCTCTCAAAAAAAGAAACCCCAGAGATTTTGCTGTCGTGCAACGTCACCTTAAGTTACAGACACCACGAATTAATTCCTGTCCTGATCTTGGCACCGGACGCGTCTATGCGCATGTGCAGTAGCTCCTGGCACTCTCTGGATAATCAGAAAAACTGTAAAGGATTCGCCACTGTTCTCTAAATGCCAGCCTTTTTAAAAAAAAATAAATCCGTCCCTCGCATGATTTCACTTCTTCCTTCTTTGTGTGGAAAAGTTGTAGGAAAAAATTCTCTGGTTTCGACTGCTCACGATCAAAAGAGTTAATCAGAGCTAACGTCTTACACAGTCAGATTTACTGAAAATGTATAGCATTCCAGTATGTGTATGGGTGATGGATTAAATTTTTAAGACCCAGGATAGATCTTCCTTCCAGTTCTTGAAGAACGGCAGAATGAAGGTTTCATTGACCGTACATGCGAAATCCCATGCTTCCTTATCAACTCCTCATACGCATACGAACTATCACGTTCCTTATCAACTCGCAATGAAACCGCTTTGTATTTCCTCCTCGTTATATTTTTTGTTGTTACACACCCTTCACAATGTTATTTTTAACAATTACTTAACAGTAAACGATATCGTTATTCGATATGCCCGTTTTCTCTTCCCCGCCGTCTTTAAAATCCATGTCACATTCCTTCTCTGTAATGAAAGTCGTTTATGGATGCTGCCCATCGCAATGCATTACAAAGAAATATTGTCTGTGCTTGACACCTTGTATGCTTAATAAACGTCTTCTGTCTTGTAACAACATTCCGCTCCCGAAATTCCCACCCAAGGTATGCGTTCATTAAATTATTTATATCTTTCCACCAGAAAGCCCCTCGTTATAAATGAAAAACATGAAAATAGCGTGAAGGTGGCCGTGTTCATGTTGATTCCATTGTTTAGTTTGTTAAACAGGAAAATTAAACATATATCAGAGTTCTCAAGAATTAAAAGACTGGATTTTTTAAAATAATGAAACGAAAGAACGACCAAATGGTGAGTGTGGCAGAACGTCCAGTGGATAAATACACTGACGGGTGCAATAAGTATTCATCACCAACTCAAGCCTGCTAGTCACGCAAAATCCCCTTCGCAGCAGAAAGCAGGTATTTGTTTACTATGTAAGCAATCGTTTTACAGTCAATTGCCAAGAAAACAATGGGGGGGGGGGGAAATGAACCAGCAAGAGGCTCCTTAGGACAGAGCGTGTTAGCCCCGTATCTTCTTGTCGTTCGGACGTCTTTAGAATAAAACACAGACTGCAAATGATCTACAGATAAGATATAAAAACTGTGTTAATTTTGGCGAGTGCGTTTCACACGGGAAACTATATTGTCTTGATATTTCTTACTCTTTAGCCATAAAAATCTCGTCAAGGACTGAGCGGAATTAAGAAGGCATTAAGCGGTGACATCCGCAATGTTACACAAAGAATAAATATAAATTAGGCCAAAATGACAACCTAGTGGTAAGTGTATCCTCTGGTCTCACAAAACGTTGACACTAATTTGATTAGGGCTAACACCCGAGTAAATCAAGACACGTAACCAAAGCCCCGTGGCAAAATATAACCAAAGAAGACTGTGCGGCAGAACCACGTGAGGTAACCATAAATCAGCGCAATATGCCGCCATTTTGTGAATTATATGCATTGTATACTCAAACGTTAATGAAAGAGTGTGTACTAAAATATCGTGTGATATACAGTGTATAGTTTACACACACATATATATACATTCACACACATACATATATACACACATTGTCTATCTATCCATCCATTCGTTTGTCTGTCTACTTATCAACCTCTCTCTCCTCCAATCTCTCCCTCTTCCCTTCAGAGTACTTCCCGGGCACAATGCCTACTGCGCGTGCATAAGCCCGACAAAACATTTCGTCACTGGAGCGACGGAGGACAGCAAATACTATTGCCGCCAACAATACAACACTGGAAAGTGCAAAGTACCTTAGCAATTTTTTTTACAACGAAGCAACACCACAGGAAAACACACTAAGCAAGATCAAATAAAATGAAGCTGACACCACCACAAAACATCGGTCACGAGAAATAATCCTGGCTGGTGAGCCTTGTACCTCTCTACCGGCAGTGGGGTGGGTGGTTGGTGAACTAAAGTGGAATCCAATTTGTCCATGTCTGGTCGCAGCTTAGACGAAACGCCACGTCAAATATTTATTTATTAAGTCTCATGCTGCCCTCTGCCCTCTTCCCATTGCGATAAGGTCGCTTTTAGTTGCAAAGTGTTTGCTGAGCTCTCCGCCTCCATTTTGAGAAGATTAATGTCTGCAGTTATCTAGATCTGACTTTACTCATTGAATTCTCCCTTTTTAAAGTAATACACATTTCGTTGGTGTACAAAACGGATCTTTCTAAAGCTCCCCAGAGGTTCAGAAGTCGGGAAAACATTGTCGCTGGGAAAGAATTATCAGTTTCAGTTATCAGCTCACACATGGCACTTACGGCCCAGGACGAGTACTCTTAGCGCCAAGTCACACACGAGGGCTACAGTGATGACAGCAAATTTAAGTCAAATGTAACAGAAATTATATACATTTATATATATATATATGCCAACGTCTTTTAAAAAAAACTTTTTAACTGAAAAAAAGACTAGAAGAAAGGCGGTATTAGACAGTGCCATCTAGGATTTACGATTCCAAGATATCGAATATCATGAAGACTGCAGTACAAGTTGTATGTCTGGGATAAATGGACAATTAGCATAAGACTAGCTTTGTCTCTGTTGCTAAGAGTGTCAGACTATCTGCCTATCATGTCGGTAGTCAACACAAGGCAATAAAAATGACGCTTTGAAGAACACCGCTTCATGCCATCTCTAGCAGGTGTAAGAAACGCAAGGAACCCGCAGAATCGGACGTGACTTATACCCAATGCAGCGCAGGAGGAATTCGGACAACCATGGGTCGGGCTGCATGAATGTTCGTATTTCCTGTTCATACGTAAAGGTTCACATAAAATACATAGAGAGAAAGGGCCTTACGCGCTAATGACCAGGGCTGGCTTGCATGAGCGTTCTTATCTCCTGTTCATTCCTGAAGGTGTACGTAAAATACACAGGGCGAATGGAGCTTACGACCGCTCTTATGACAGGAAGTGGAGATAAAAACGCTGATACAGACGTGCAGATAACGAGCACCTGTACAATCCACCTCAGGGGTGGCTTGCATGAGCGCTCGTAGCTGCTCTTCCGGTCATATGGGTGGTCGCAAGGCTCATTCCCCCTGTGTATTTTACGTGCACCTTTACAAATGAACAGGAGATAAGAACGATTTATGCGTTGTAAGAGTTATAAGACCTCTTACAACTTCTTTTGAAAAAAAGCGGGACGAATTACACAATGTTCGATATTTCATTGGCAGAATGCTTCAATTTTTCCAATTAGAAGAGATTAAATAGGCGATTCTTCTGGCAATATGTGCATAAGCCGTCAAAGTATCATACGTCCTTGAAATGATAGACAGCCTCGGGGGTCTAGTGGTTAAGGCGTCCGCTTCCGAGCTGGGAGGTTGGCCCGGTGTCAGTATAATGTGACTGGGTGGGACTGAGGCCCGTGTTGCGCCATCGGTCCCACGTGTGGCAGCACGCAAACTTTGTCTAAGCAACACCGTCCTGATATGCACATAGTTTGCGGCTATTCCCCCCCCCCTAACAACACCACCTTGAAATGATAATAGAAACACGAAACAAAAATTTCGAGCCCATTGAATCACTGGTAATGACTTATCACTTATAATCACTAGTCCAAGCTGACCTGAGACATTCCGCTGATTTATTCAGAACTTTGCCCCACAGAATAAGTTAAGGTTTACGCATAGTACTGTTGCACTTAAGCAAATAAATCCAGAAGTGTCTCCAATCCCACCCAACACCAGCACCACAACCCCGCCAAAAAGAAAAACAAAGAGAATCAAATTCACGTAACTACTTAAAACATCTGTCTCCGAGCAGATGTGTGTAGGTATCGGGGTACAGCCCAAGCGCAAAAACATTCTAACGGCGCAATCTGTATCTAAAATATTGCAACACGCATATTTACAGTCAATGTACAGTGAATATTTACAGCGAGTGTAGTGTAGGTATTTTCTTATTTTCTTAGTGGGGTATTTTTTTTATTACAGGGAGTGTACTGTAAATATTTACAGCGAGTGTACTGTAGGTATTAAAAAAACGAATTTACTGTTTTTTTAAGCATTGAGTGTTCTGTCGTTTTTTTTTACATCGATTGTAGTGTTGATATTTACAGCAAATCTACATTGGATCTTTACAGCAAGTGTACAATGGATATTTACATCGACTGTACTGTGGATATTTATATCGAATGTACAGAGGGTATTTACAATGAGTGTACTGTGGGTATTTACATTTAGTGCACTGTGGATACTTACAGCAACCGTACTGTGGATATTTACAGCGAATGTATTGTGAATATTTACGCCAAGTGTACTGTTGGTCTTTACATTGAGTGTACTGTGGGTATTTACTTCGACTACATTGTGGGTATTTATATCGAGAGTACTGTGTTTTTTTTTACATGGAGTGTGTTGTGTACATTTACATGGTGTACTGTGGGTATTTACATTTAATGTAGTGTGGGTATTCACACTGAATGTACTGCGGATACTTACAACAAGTGTACTATGGATATTTACAGCGAATGTATTGTGAATATTTACACAGTGTACTGTGACTATTTACATCGAGTGTATTGTGGGTATTTACATAGAGTGTAATGTGGATATTTACAACTGCACAGCGGATACTTACTACTGTACGACTGTACTATGGGCATTTACATCAAGTGTACTGTATTTGCATAGACTGTACTGTGGATACTTACAACGACTGTACTATGGATATTTACAGGGAATTTACTGTGGATATTTACAGCGAATGTACTTCTGCACGTGCTCTGTGCTCCTGCGTTCAACAAAAGTCGAGCAAATAATCCTTCTGGTTCCTGAAAGAACATGCGGGTGACAACGAAAATAATTCACACATATGCATATATCTACACATATCGCAATCAGTTGTACAGGACAAAAGGAACTGTGTGAATAGGCCCGTGCGGATCCCGATAGGCTTAAGATATCTGACTTTTGAGCGATGCGGTTGAAAGCGGCGTTGGGAGGGGTGTGTCGACGAGAGACGCGGCGGTCGTTGGGGTGACACTGTTACCAGTGTCATAGCGTGTGACACTTTTATGTTCTCGCTGCTATTGCCGACCGTGTCGAGGGGTTTAGCGGGGATAAGTCAGACGTAATCCCCGTTGACAAACCGTCTTCCCACGACAGTCAGTCCACCGTCCGCTGTCGCCACGGACCGCCGTTTTCGTTAGTAATGCCAGTCTCACACGACGCGACTACTAAGGTTAATGAAAGCAGCTGTAAGCTACAGCCTGGAACAAAAGAGTTATTTCATGCCCTCAAAAGAGAATAACTTCTTGCACACATCAATTTTCGTGAAAATAATGGCAGTCCGGTGACGTATGTGCCCCAGGGGAGCTTACCGTACCCAAACACGTAGCAAAGAGAGAGTCGAAAGTAAGGAACGTAAGGAAGATCTCCCACGTTCCTTACTTTCGACTCTCTCTTTGCTACGTGTTTGGGTACGGTAAGCTCCCTTGGGGCACATACGTCACCATACGGTTGTGTCTAGCGCTGCCAGTACTTTGTTGGAGTTATCATTTGATGATTTATAGCGCTCTGTCCTCATTTGTTCTTTATTAATGGCAGTCTGGACAGGTCTGCAGGTGCAGCAGCGGACTAGCGTGTGGATATTGCTGGTTTCACTCCAGGCCCCATAAGCATGTATACCGGTACAAAATTTATTCCCGAAATAGCGGATTGCTTCTGTCTCTGAAAACGCTGTTTCGGCGAACTTGGAATAAGCTGTTCGTCCCTGATACGACCGATTAGCTTAATCATTCGAGGCAAAATTAGATATTCGGTTTTTGTGGATGGGAAATTCAAGGAAATTATTCCAGTTATGTCGGCTATTCTGGAATTAGTAAGCTATTCGGGTTTCTTGTATCCAGGACAAGGAGTGGTCAAGGATTATTATTTTTTTGGAGTTTAACATTGTGCAGACTCCACTTAGCCGTTGCCCCACCTCTTCAAACTGGTCACCTTACTGCAGCTATCAGTCTGGTGGTTCTTTCAATGGAAAGCTTACTAATAGGACCTTTTCCTCCCGTCCCCTATAGTGCGAAATTACTGCAACGTGGAAGCTCTTTCCCTCTAAAAGTACCTCCATATCTTTTCTAGCAAGTTTCCGTTACGGGTTACAGCAGTGAAAAGAACTTTAAAAAAAAGTCTTCGATGACAGTGCCATTGAATTTCGTCAGAAGTGTATCTCTGTATTGTACTGTACATATATTCGTTAAGACATCCTGACTAGATTCTCCCAAACAAAATATAACATGAACTCTTTGCCGCAGGCATTTGTAGGATGCGATTTTTTTCCAGACGATGAATTTTTTTTCTAACTCTGTTTTCTTAAGTCTAAGACGCCTGAGATGTTCCACACACAGTCTGCTATTGAGCCGTTAAGTTTAACTATGCCCGGCTTGACGATCCGCATCAACTATGCGAGTGAAATTGTTTGTGCGGCACGAATGGAAAGTCGCACAGTGTAAGACTGGCCTTAGGCGATGCTATCGCCACCCTCAGGTAGGATTAGTGGCGTGTAGGTATGTAGACTAACGGCTTTGTCGGAAAGTCAATCGTCGCACCTGTCAAAGACTGACTTATCTACCTGTAGGCTTGTCGTCTGAACAGCCACAGCAAACGTATCTTAAGATCTTGGAGACGTGTCGGCTGATTAATCGTTGCGGTTCTGTTGACCCCCGTGGTGAGTCTGTGACCTCTGGAATTAGAACTCGGGCAGGCTAACGGGCGTGCGCGACAAATATCTGAGGGTAGTCGAAGCCGTTTTTCAAGTGGTCAAGATAACAAACAAACAAAAACCAACACACAAACAAACAAAAGTTAATCAAAGAATGTTATGACTTCAAACATGCTGAGGAAGAAGATTAAGGAGACGGCGCCCCATCCGGAAGCCGTGGGGATAATGGTGGGGGAAAAAAAAACTCTGTGATGTCGTCAGGCATCCCGATTGGCGCCAGCTTCCCCTCAATTCACCTCTCCCCCCCCCCCCATCTAAGGCGAACCACGGCTGCAGCGCTTAGGAAGCCTTCCCCAGCCACAGCTCAACTTTGACGACACGATCGTGAACGATGACGACGATCATGACAACGAAGATAATGGCAACGATGACAATGACGTCGATGATAACGATGATGACAGCAATGACTCCGCCGAGGACGGCGACGAAGATGGAGGACTTACAAGGCACACTCCGTTGATGCAGTAGGCCTCAGCGTCCAGCTTGCATCTGGTGCCGTCCCGCACCGTGGTCTGGAAGCGCGCGTAGTAGCGGTGCTGTCGCGCCTTGCAGGCCAGCTCGCACCGGGCGTATGCTGCAGCAGACAGCAGACAGCTGGTCGACCCGGTCAGGCAAGCATTCTAGTCGCTCTCACGTCACAATCATTCAACCGAGCACGCACCTGGCTGAACAGACCAACCCAAACCCAACCTACCACCGTCCTTTTTTTTCTCTAAACACAGGTTATTGGGTTCACTCGAACTGCAGCTGTTGCGTACTGTAGCAAAAGGCCAAGAAGAGTTACTTCCCTTAAGCTGTTGATCGCAGCACGCGAACTTCTCTAGGCAAACAGCCAACCAAATACTAAAAGGGGGAAAACCCGTCTTTAATTCAGATGAGACTGAAAATCACTTTTGCGCGATCACGTGGCACCACAGTTAGCTCCTGTCACCAAGACAACCAAAATCGTATTTCGTGCATTCCGAAATCGGCTTTGGGGCTATCGGGCGTTTGTTTACAAGGCCGACTGTTCGCCGCGACAGCCTTAGCTGCTGACTTGGCATAAAACATCAATCAACAAATCAACAACACCCCTGCAAGGTGCGTTTATGTCATAATTCTCCAGGTCCCGGAACACAACGCCAGGTAAACTCACGGTTGATGAATGCTTCCCACTCGTAGCGCCGCCCGCCGTAGAACTGCTTGTTGTGTTTCCCACATTCCGTCGACCTGTAGTCTTCGTCGCCGTCGGGACACGCCTGAGTAAACACGCCAATATCATACACATATACACATATCATACGTGTAAGCTCATTAGGACTTTTCATTACTTCTTATTACTCTCTTTAAAATTTCTCGTTGATACAAATCAAAACAGTTTCCTATAAGTAGGTTTCACCCAGTTATAATAAACAGGGGTAAAGAAAAGACAGAAAATAGGCGGTAAGGAACCCATCCAATCGTCTGAAACCAAACACTAAGTTCGATTCCAAGCGAATTGCTTCCCTAGCGTGGGGCCCAGCAGTACAGGCGCAAATGAAGCGCGAGCGTGGGTGTGTGTGAGTGTGTGTGTGTGGGGGGGGGGGGGGGGAGG
>SMGT01011169.1:206525-237681 GCA_004794575.1 Lanistes nyassanus
TACCACGCTACCATTTCACGTTCAGGACCATGTTTTGCTACGTACCTGTTACTATACCACGCTACCATTTCACGTTTAGGTTCATGGTTTGCTACGTACCTGTTACTATACCACGCTACCATTTCACGTTTAGGTTCAGGTTTTGCTACGCACCTGTTACTATGCTACGCTGCAATTTCACATTCAGGAGCATGTTTTGCTACGTACCTGATGTAGCAACATCATCACAATCAAAATGTGATGATGGCTTTCTGAGAAAATGGGACACGACACGTTAAATGCGTTAGCAAATCGAAGTAAATTTAAAGGAAATTTAGAACAAGTCTATCTTTTTTTAATCTATAATCTCTTAAAGCGTCCTTTCCGTAGATAAACAGGAAGCCTTGTTCAGTCATACAGTCGTACTTAATGAGATTAATATCCCAAGGAACTGTATACAACAGCTCCAAGGGTAATAATAACAGGCATGAAGGAAGAGAACAAATGGGGAAAAATAGACCGAGAGACAGAATAGAGCTGTAAAACGGCAGAAAAAATGATTGAATGAAAAAAAAGAATGAGGAAAGAAGAGGAAATCAAGAAGTTTCCTCCGAAGACATGACTGACATTCCAGACAGCCTCAAGTGCACACTAACACACACTCTCTACTATGCGCTTTTGTTTGGGAGGGGATTTTTTTGGTGGGGGTAGGTGTGTAAGGTGATACTGATAACCCACATCTAACCTAAAGCTGACGCGCGCACGTGCTCTTATAGACACGCGCATGGTAAGCTTAAGCATGCCAGAACGAGAGCGCTCACATGCCCAAGCAGAAACGGTGTTAAGGGGGCGATGATTTCAGGTTACGATAGTGAAATGGGTCCTAAATATTTCACGTTGGGGAGCAGCGCCTTACACCTAAGCTCGTGCCTCCAAGGTTATCAATGTCGGCGAATACCAGCAGGACGCGCGCTCCCGAAGACTTGAAACAAAATTGACATGGCGTCTCTACCCGTCAGGCGGTTCTTCATCGTACATCACATTCTGTTTGGCTCCCGAGCCACCACTGACTGCTGGAAAGAGGCAATTGAAATCTCAGGCGGACTTTACTTTCGCTCTATTACTCATAGCTTTTTTTTTTTAACACGACAGGTAATACATTTCTTCCTCACGAGCCAGGGAGTGACTGTGCGTCCAGAGTAATAAGTGTAGCGAAGAGATGTTCATTTGTCTACTACACAACAAAGAATGGGTAGGCAAGAAAGCAAACGATTGATACTTTCTTGATGCGAAAATCGTGCCGAAAAGAAGACAAAAAGATGGAGGAAACGCAGTTCAGTAAATTTAACTTCCTCTTACAGTAACTAGTTACAAATACCTGACGTAGATACTGTTGTATTATAAAACATGTCGTTCTTTTTCCTCCCGAAACCCTCTTCCGTAAACAAAGGAAGGTTTCAGATCTACCTATTTCAGGCCGAAATATGACATACATGTGAATTCCCTCGTACTGATTTAACTATAAAGCCTGCCGAGAAACGGCTCCCCTTACCGACATCGCAGTAAAATTGAAGCAGAAGCAAAAATAAATAGATTAATGAATTCAAAACTACACTCCGAGTGCACACACACACTCTCTGCAGATGCAACTATCGACTAGCGTGTGGTACCCTGGAAGGCTGCTGTTTCGAACCCAGAAATGGCTCACGATTATATCTTAACGTCGTGCAGACTCTGTTTAAAGACATCCCTAAACATTAATTAAACAGATAGAGTGTAGTAGCGGGTATTGTGTGTGTGTTCCACGTCTGCCAAGGGCAGCTGACCTGTGACCCTGCTCGACCCCTAGGAGATGTGGGGAGCAGAACGACTGGGTGCTGGTCACCCACCCAGCCACGTAACAAAGTTCCGACTTCGCAAACGACTGGTTCTCACCTGACTCAGTTCGGAATTATTTTTACCGGTTCAACCACCGTCAGCCGGACGGCCACTAGTCTCACTAGGGAGCTGAATGCAGAAACCGGGCCCAGTGCACTGCAAGTCTGTGACAGGCCGGAAGGTTTCAACCGCAGCGAAAAATCCTAACTTTTTTTCTGATTGAGAGGTGTGTGTGTGTGTGTGTGGGGGGGGGGGGTCCTTTCATTTTCCCCTTGCAACCATTTGGCTTAATTTTGCTCCGCTTCAGGGTATTTTTAGCACATCCTATATTCACCTGCACAGGTGAGGGAAGACCGTGAGCAAAAAAATCCTCTTTCCAAGGAATGAATTCCACCTGCAGCGAATCTTGCACACCCGTGGTCAGCGACGCACCCAACATTCTCCACGTGTTTGCAGCTGTCAGCATGTAATGGTAAGTGATAATTTGATTTGGGCGATTCCCCCACCCACCTCCGCCCCTTCATAAACAGGGCGGTGGAAGGGAGGGGGAGACCGTTTAAGTAATGAAATCGAGTACACGTGATGACGACGTGATGAAATCTTTGAGCCACCCTGACGTCTACCACTAGTTTTGTGGTTTTTTTTTCTCTCTCTCTCTCTGACCCCCTCGCTGGACTAACAGTTCGCGGCCCGGACGAGTGAAACATAAGAATTAAAATAATTTTGGGACAGAACAACCAGAAAAGTACTTAGAAACTTAGTTTTTTTGGGATTGTCTGCAGGCTACCTTGTGTCAATGGATGAGGGGGAAGAACTCTATTAGTAGGGCCTGGGATAGTGACACAGTACGAAGACAGTACGGCAGTTTTATGACTGTGTTCTTTTTCGGTTGAGGGCACAAATAAAAGAACACATTGGGAAACAATAATTTTCTCCAAGAAATCCACTGATTTTTGTCAGTTTGCGAATAATTGTGACCCGATTTCTATGTCCTCCTTCCCAGATTAACAGCGTTTTACCTGCCTAAATAAAATTAGGTTGTCTGAAAGTAGCCGGCACAACACACTATTTTCGAAACAAAAATCCTGGTTTTATACTTCAAACTAAAGCAAGAGGAAAATCAAACTGCAACACAGCCTATGATCCTGCTCTATACACCGATTCAATAAGAGACTGACAACAGAGCATCTACTCTTGTCACTACTGAAACAACTGCTTTACTGCGATACACAGTTCTGAAGCTATTCAACGACCCAACACTTCACTCTAGCTCCTCTTGACGTTCGCCCGACCACTAGCCTATGACGTCTCCTGTCTCGGGCAGGATAAAACCACATATCTTAATCAACCCGAATCCCAGACTCTAAGATAGTATGGCAGAGCAGTCCTAACCTATAAGGCACAACCAGCAGTCACTTACTAGTCTATTTCGTAGACTTGTCGGCGAAATACACCCAATCTATTTAGTGTGAATACTAGAAGCGGCTCTTCCGACGTCCTGGCTAAGATGGCGAGGGGCAGAGGTCCGTGGGTCTACACGTGTCCGCTTGTCTTTTGGTCCCCTATACTATCTATCTCCTGTGTCTATCACTCACGCTTCCCCTGCTTAAGTAGTATGCGCCCTCGCACCCCGAGTTCATGGGATCCGCCTTAAACTCGATTAAACCGGTTCTGGCCGGCCTAGGCTGGGGCAGAGCAGCTACCCTGACTAATGACGTAGCGTCCACCTACCAGGTGTCAAGAGAGGGAAGGGGGAATAGGCTAACCTAGGGGTGACATGTGACACTCTCTATACATTTACCCACGCACATGCATTATATCTCTGTTTGAATATATATATATATTTCTTCTGCTCATTAAATTTGTTGTATGAATGAACGGGATGCTCTCTAACTTCATTGTGACTACCATTTGCGTTCTGGTATCATGAACACAGCGCGTGCAGCTTGCACTGGTCTTTCGATTCTTTTGATTGGTACATTTACTTCTAACACTAGAATCCTCTGCTTACTAATTTAGCTTTTTCGTTCCGTTTATTCTCCTGCTGCTACTAGTTACTGTACTGGTCAGTACTGCTACTGCTTGTCGTTAAGTGGTAACGCTTGCTTGCCGCCGAAACAGCGATAGGTTTGTGGGTTCGTATCCCGTATTCCGCGCAAATACCTTTTTTTTGCGTGTGGGACCTGTTCGCAGAGTTGTTGGGTTGGGTCCTGGGCTTGTCTACGCAGACCCCAGTTACCTCCCCTGTTCTCTTCCCTCTGCAGCGTTCATCGCCCTCTCCCTCCCTACCGCAGTAAATCTGTTGTTGATGACGTGACGTTATACAAACATACAGTCAACCGCTCACTTCCTGTCTGTCAATCAATCGATCGAGAATAGGGTGAGGGTAAGGCAATTAAAACAAGACAAGGACTACGCGGGGTCCCCGGTGCCACTAGATTTTATTTCAAGTGCAAAACTAGATGATGATTTTTGATCTTGGTGGCATAAGGACAATTTTTAAGTCACCTGTTTGATGATAACGAGCATGTCTCTGAGAAATCGTCCTTTCTTCTTTAATGAAGCCATGAAAGAAGTGAAAGAAGGAATTAAATGAAGAAAGAAATGAAACAAGAATTAAAAAGAAAATGAACGAACGAATAAACGAAAGAACGGAAGAAAGAAAAAGAAAGAAACAAAGAAAATGCTTGTTGCTGCACATGTCCGACTAACGTTCGGCACTGTGACCTGTAGGTTATGAATGGAAGAACTGCCTGTGTACTCTTCGCCTGAAGCGAAAACTGTTGACGAGTCACAACGTGCGGAGAAATCGAAGACCACGTACTTGCCAGAACGAAAGAAAATAGAGGCAAAAAACAACTGCAGCAAGCTGTTCGACTTCATGCGTCCTCCTCCCCCAGAGAACTAAGGCCAGTTAATTGAAAACGTGGACTGGAAAACAAATAGGTGCAAGATCAATCTAACCCTTGCGACCCGCCCGATAAACAGCAGAGGAAATACACAAGCTTTCCCTTCTGTGCAAATCTCTTGGCACGCCGGCACAAAATAAACATCAGCTGTAACGGCAAGCGAGACGGTGCTCTCTCGCACCTTTCACTTGTCAGGCTAGCTGCGGTGCTATGGTAACTCTCGTCACCGCCGCTGAGCCATTCTCAGACTGAAACGCAGCCAGCTGTCATGGCACCTCGTGGTATCCACAAGACAAAGTAACGGGTCTCGGAAACAATGTTCTCGTTTACTTGCCGACCAGACTGGAGGTGTGGGATTCCGAAACAACTGTTGGCCATGCGCCTTTTTCGTTCCCTCCCCTACCTCTCTCCCTGTCTGCCCCTCCCCCACGTGTACCCTCCATGATCTCCCTTCTCTTTTTATTCTACTTCTCTCCCACCTCCTTGCATCCATCCCTCTGTGTGTGTGTGTGGTGTTTGGGTGGGGTGGGGGTGGGGTGGGGGAGTTGTAAGAGTGCTCTGCGGCTGCATCTGTTTTCGATAACATGTTGACTGAGAGGAACAGAATGGGATAACCTGCATAGTCTTCTGTTGTTGATTCATACGCTGTCACGGCGTTAGGAACTGCAGACGGACGAAAACGAAAATGATCGACAATTTTTTTTAAAAGCCAGGCTCGCACTGTCTGTGGAACCATAGATGAAGAACTAGCCTGACTTCTCGGAACAGCTTGTACTTCTTGGAGTTAGAAGTAATGTACAGACAGATGGTGGTCTAGATATGGTTATTCTATTACTAAAAATAGCAACATTTTTAATATATAAATGTAAATGGACCAGAACTATTCCAGACACCCGACCTTTCCTACATGTATTGCAACATAGACTTGACAGATACCTTCATGTTAAAAAAAATGTTATAAACCAGTTCGACTTAATGTGGCTACCATATAGAACATTAATAGTTTAGAATACAAATCTGTCAGTTGTAGCTTACAAATCACATTGTTTTTTTCTGTCTAATTAACCCCTAGCCAGCTATAAATGTGTGGGGGGAGGGAGGCAGACTGCATGGTTTTTTGTTCTGGATGTGAACATGGTTTTATATCTTTTTGTTTTGGTGTTACGGCTAATTACAAAAAAGAAAGAAAAAATGAAGAACTAGCCGCTACCAGCTTTTTTATAAATAAATAAATGGAAAAGTGTCCATATGAAACGCAGCATTCTAATAACTTATTGACCTGTGCGATTGTAAGCTATGCTATGTATGTTAGGGAGTACTGCATTGTCTAAGAATACTATCCGAGCAATGTGCACTTGGGACGAGTAAATATTTTGAAAAAGATTTGGGTTTTTGCACGCGCACCCAGGCAACAGTCAGCAACGCCTTTGTGTCCCTTAGTACACAGCGTTCCCAGAGTCGGCGTATGAAGACACTGTTCTTCACACTCCGGCACGTGCTGAAAACCACTGTCTCCAGATTTGCCAAGACTGAACATTAACGTAGGAGTTGTGTCGGAGTATTTTATAAGCTATTTAAAAACAAACCAAAACAGTCGGAATAAAACAGAATAAAACAAAACACAGTCTGTTTTATCGGGACTAGAGGACATTAGGATTCCATGAAAGCAATGGAGTATGAGCCGGATTCCGTACGGCACATGGGTATCGTCATGACAAGACTCCCGCCGAGCAGATATGCAAGCAGAGAAAAACTTATCTTTCTGGCACATCGTAACCTCAACATGAACACGCCGATCGTCTGCGGGCTTCTACAAAGGGAGACAATCAGAACCGCTGAACCGAGCCCTCAAGGGCCGCTGGTCAGCGAAATGAAGCGAACACGACTGACTGCGATGCACACTTAACACTGGGCGCCAGCAGGTTGTCCTTGCGGGGGCGAAAACCTAGCGAGCCTCACAAGAGACACAATGGTTGACGCGGTTCGCGTGCAGGTAGTTAATAAATTTGTTAATTAATGCATGATCCGACGCTGACGTAGATCCACCTCAAGAAGACTGACTCAATGCACTTTAAGACAGAGTGACGTGTCGGAATATTTGAGGGCCCAGGATCTGCAAGCAACAACGGCTACACACTGCTCATCTACGTCCAGTGAAAGTGCATGGCAGCAAACAGCTATGCTCTGTAGCAACAATATTACATTATTTCGTCCAAGCTAGATCTAAGTGTAGGTTTTCACTGCAGTCGTTGGAAAGAGAACATGCGACGGACATCTTTTATCAAAACTACAAGAATTTTTTTTGGACTCTTATTTTTTAAAACCTTTTCTATTTTAGCGACTGTTTTCATTATTTTTATTCAATCGCGTGAAACTGGCGTACGACTTGGATGGTCAACAGCTTTATTTCTGTGCACCAGCACTTCATGAACCCATTAGAAAAGGTCAAAGCGGTGTCATACCAAGGCCCGTAATCCTGCACACTGCACCCTGTGAGGTCTCGTCCTATTATAAAGAAATTAGAAATGAGAGAAAGAGCGACACGGAAGATGAAGGGAGGTTATGATCACGATATAGTGTTCGGGTGTGGTGTGGTGTGGTGGGGTGTGGTAGGGACAGAGATAAAGCGAAAGGTGGGAGGGGGCAGAAATTGAAAGAAAAAGGAGGTTATTACATAGGTGGATGATGAATAGATCGAGGGATAGAGAGCGGACTGAGACGAGAAGCAGACATGGGGAAGAGGTGGAAAAGAGGTAGAAAAAGAAACAAGAGAGGGAAGACCAAAGACATAAAGAATCAAAGGAAACGCCTACAGCTTCCTTTCTCACGCTGTCCTGTGCAGATTTCAAATAAGGAGGAGGGGGGGGGACATGTGAAAAAGAGGCCACCTCTAAAAAGTACAGCTAGGACTGGGGAGACACGCTGACACGTACTGTCCTCACCTCTGACCTTCTGCTGACGATAGACGACACTGTCGGTCAGGTTTCTTGACAAGCTTGCCGCAGAAACAACACGAGGCGGCGGTCCATTGTTTGTCAAAAGAAAAAAATCTATAAAAACGCGCAGTGGGTTACATGAACACTCCCCCACCCAACAACCCCCCCCCCCCACAGCAGTCGCTCTGCAAGGACCCCGACGGCACCACGAACATCGAACTCAAGGAAGCAGGCGAATGAGATATTTTTGTTGTGCTCGCATCCAGTGGTGTCGGGCTACAGTCAAAATACGCGCTTCGCCCACAGCCACCGTTTGTGGAATACGGCTAGTTTTATAGTTGGTGAGCGCGATCTGTCGAAAAGCGAGTTTTCCTTTCGACATTTTCTTCGGTCAACAGAACTGACTCAAGAGTGCATGCGTCCTAATTATTTCTTAAACTGACAGTGCTTCGCGCATTCTTTTTTTTAAAAATTGGTTAACGGTCTTAACTGTCTACCACGTTTCAGATCAACATCTGACTGGGTCGTCACGTTTAATCGCTCCCGGAGCACTGCGTGCTTGTGTTCAACGCAATGCTGACTGTGCCCTCCGAAACCGCGAGAGAGCGAGAGAGAGACACGCAGGTGTCTTCGATACACGGTACCCCGGCAAGGTATAAAGCCAACGCCGTTCACGCAGCTGAAAAAGGCGCCCCCTTCGTCAAGGCAGGTCTCGTTTCTACACGGCAGGCTGCGTACAACGCTCTCACTCCACAAGAACGTCTGGCACCATTCACTTTTATTTGATAGGTTTTTTTCGCTAGCTGCTAGGTTTGTTTGGTGTGTGTTATCTGACAATTGGTTTTGTGTGAGTTCACGTGACACTGGTTTTCAAAATCAAGCAATTAGAGTCGAACTGACCCCAGCTGTGGATCTGGGCTGGCTTGGTTCCTCGAAATTGCCTACACGACATACACGCTTACATATTTTTAAAAATATTATTATAAACATTTTTGTTTCCTTGGGTGCCGTGTGTGCGAAATGTTTAACTGCTCGGCAGCACTCCAGCACGTGCACAAACGTAAGCGCTGTAAACAAGCCTCGCAAAGTTTCGATTACTGATGTATTAAATAAATATTTGCATAAATTCAAGTCTAATTTGATAAGTGCAATTTTAGTTCTTGATCCGCACGTAGCAGCGAAAGAAACGCACCGAAGAAGTAGTAGACATCTTCCCCTCAGGAAAGTGGGTTTCTCTTCAAATGATCCAGCTAGTATGTGTGAAGTTTTCGAAGGCCCAAGGACAGCTGCAGCCTAACCTCTGTTAAGAATCCTCAGCACAAACGGCAAGCAGGATAATTGGCGCACGATGGAATCGTTCGCACACATCGCTGGCCTAACTGTGTATGGCGATCGCGAGCAAACAAAACGCTAATTCACTTGTTGTCTATAATTCATCGGCATGTTTTTCTGCCTGCTGACATTTCTGATGTGTCTCTTTAGTCTACCCTTACCTCCTCTTTGCTCTTCACATCATAAGTGTGTTGGCTGACCTGTCGCAGCATGCGTAAAGCATTTTTAATGGGCCATAAAATGCTCCAGTCGCCTCGTCACCTTGTGCCGGTCTGCGTGTTGCCGAGATACACCAGCACAAAACTTTCAGCGCACATGCTATCAGCTTCCTCTCCGACAGAACGGAACTTTCAGTTCCCGAGTTTATATCAAACGGGCTACCGTTTGATCTTCCCGTTAAAGGCGACACGGAGCTGATTTACACAACTCGAGACGCGCGCATGCACATCACGTGTAATTCTTATTGAAATGCGTGCATATATTATTTCTTTGTTCTCAACATCTTCTTCTCTTTATCCCTTAGTCCGTTTTTGAGGTGCATGGTAGTGCTGGCAGTTAAACCTTGGTGACATGGGTCTAGTTTAGTACATGTCATTCCTATCCCAGGTTCTAGCTGACTGTAGCAATCCATTTACCGTGATAACGTTAACTTGCAAGCATGCGGTGGGCCGGTTTTGTGAGAGCTACGAGCAATAATTCAAACGAGGTTCAAGGCCCTAAAAGGAATGTCACACGGCGGGAAAGGAAGCAGGATGATACCTTTTTCACAAAAAGAAATTATTCTCGTGCTTATAAAAAGTAGTAATGTGAAGGCGTAAACACAAGCTTTATGCAATGTTAAATATGCACGTATGGTAACTAGATATACGTAAATTCCATTTGCTTTCTATTTTATTATGCAAGTATTGTATCACAGAAGTATTCAATATGTGAAAAATATTTGAAGAGTGGACTTAATAATGTATGTGCTTTATATTCCAATGCTCTCTGCAGTTGGCGAATTAAAAAAGCTTTTTTTTTAAAAAAAACCTGTAGGAAGCAAAATGTTGGTCATGCAATGTGATACGTCCCCCTTTAGCGCCTCCAACCACAATCAACTTAACTGTCCGTAGCGCTCGTAAAGCTGGCCCCACTTCAAGCTTTGGAACTAAAGGGAATTCCGCCAGGGTCCGTCTTGACAACGATCTCCTAACTTACGTCCCCACTAGATCCCCTTGAAAATGTGGATCAAAATGGTTACAGTTCGTCACATTTTTCGACTGTAGTGCGATTTAAGATCACCAGAGTCTAAAAACCGTAAGCTTCTCAGCCGACTAGACGATGGGGCGACCCATACATGCCGAGATCAGGTCCACACCAAATGATGCCGCGTCTTGTTCCCCAGGAAGGAGTTTCACAGACCAACGTCAAAGCGCCTCCCACCTTTTCACAGCCCCTCCAAGTCTTCTCACCGCGCACGGCCATCCAGTCAGTCGAAGGGGAGTCCCACATGTCCGACTACGCTGCAGGAACATTCTTAAGCACGTCAGCTGGACATCATTAGACGCAGGTGTACAATACCATTGAAATCTCAAACCTCCGGCTTCGTTAGCTCCCTGCATGATAACGATATATGTCGCCCTGCAAGGGGCACGGTGACACATTCACCCAAACATGCAGTGAAAACCTGCCCTAATACCGACCTCGCCAGTGCCATTTTAATGGCACAAGACAATACTTGTGAACTCTGTAAAGTTACCCAATTATCTAAGCCGTCACTGCGTCATACACATGAAAGGAAAAAGCTTTCCCGAGATTTTAGTGCAAATATGCGTCTGTAAAGAATATATATATATATATTCAATCTAACTTATAAAATTTATTTAGAAATCTTTGTTGCAAGGCGAAGGACTCGTTTTAATTACGACTGTTTTCATCCGTCTCAGACGAGGCTTGAAGAGTCCGCATAACGGAACTTCAAACATTCCAACGAATTCTGCGCCTATTGACAAGTCTTGCACCTGTTGGCTCTAGCGACCAGTTCAGCTTGCTGGAACTGCGTGGTGCCCGGAAATATGGCAATCTAGTAGCTGCCCTGCCAGACGCCTGTAACTATAGGAAACAGTACTAGGACTGGTTGGCCCGGTGTCAGTATAATGTGACTGGGTGGGACAGAAGCCCGTGTTGCGCCAGCAGTCCCACGTGTGGCGTACGTTAACTTGTCTAAGCAACACCTAGTGGCGGGACGTCAAATTAAGCACCAACCAACCAACCAACCAACCAATTTGCGTCGATCACAGATAAGTCAAAGTTGGTCCACATTTTAGTGCAGATGGTGCATTTACTCCAAAGATTTTGTTTTAAATATATAACTGTCCGGTGCTCAGATCAGCGCATTAAACGAAATCATAGGTAGTTGAAGGTGACACGGGGACTCACTTTTTTTTTTTTTTGCTTTGGGGCTTTGAGCTGTGGAAAGCCTAAACAGGGGCCGTATCCACTGGTCTGATAAACCCAGTTCGCTCGTTTGTTCGTTTGCTGATTGGTTTGTTTTGTATAAGTTTGACACAATTCCGGCGCAACTGAGTTCGCTGTGTCTACGGTTGAGAGTTACGGGCATATGGCCAACAATGCAGTTGAAACTGCTTGAACGACAATGTTAACAAGGGGCGCCTGGCTTCTCGAGCAAGTGTCTAACTCATCTCGTATGCAGACAACTCGCGTCAGGTATCAGCGTCAAGAGTGCTCGTCCTTGCTCCAGACAGCACTCGGGTTTTTGTTCGCGTTGCAAGAATGCCCGTGTAGCGTACACACAATGCCTGCATGCACGCAGGGCTCGTGAGCGAGCGGGGGACACAGTTGTGATGGTCGCCTGACTTTCATTGCACGACAGCTTGTCTCTGTGCCCAGTCCCGCTACCCGTGACCCCCATATGTAGCCAGAGGACCATGCCTGGGCCACCCTCGGGTCACAAAAGGGTGTGGATTTGTTACAGAGCTCTGTTTCAGTCAAATGCGCCAGGAAGACGCGAGGATGTCTACCGACTGAGTAACCTAAACAGGCCCCAGGAAGGCAGGGTGTATAAGACAGGATCTGTGCAGGATAGTATATCCGACCGCAGCTGGAAGAAGAATGAATAGCTGCTATCCACTTGCGATTAACGGGTGTTGTAAGAAACCCAAGCTGTGCAGCAGACACTCCAAGCCCTGGCTTCAGGCGCTGCGCAGCAGATGCAGCATACTTCGGCTGTCGTAGGACATCTGTTTCGTTTGTTCGTTTATTCGTCTTTTCGTTTATTGGGTCATTCGTACTCTGTTTATCGGTTAGTTCCCACATTTGGTCCTTCTTTAATTTATTGTTTAGTTCGTTCGTTTGAAGAGTCCGAAATAACGATGACGGGTTTAGATCTCAACTGCAGCACTCAAACTTTTTCTTACATCAGCTACGATCCATTCACTCCCGTTGCCATTTATCTCTCCATCTTGTATAGTCTCTCAACCAAACAAATGCGCATGCGTGGCTAGGCTCGGCGAACCAGGCTAAGCGTTCAGTGGGTTTAGAGAAGCATTTCTACAGGAGGCACGGGCAGCCATTTTTCATTAGCCGAGGCATTGGCTTTCAAGCCATCCAGCGTCGTTTCTTCAGTCAGACGAAAGCAGACACCAAAACTCCGAGTGAAAAGCGAATTCGAGGAGCCAGACGGGGGACAGATACTTGTTCCACAAAAAAAACAAAGTTCGTTTTCAGCTGCCATTAGTCCCTGTCCCCTAACCCACGTCATCGACGCTAAGGATGTAGAAGAAGATGTGTGGTTCGTCTGCCTCCACCAACGCCTGCGACGCGAGCGCGGGGAAGGGGGAGGGGTTAGGTTGCTCTGACGGAAGAACTGCGAACAACGGTGTGGAAGACTGTTGGTTCGAATCCAGGATTATTGCCTGGAGTTAAACGTTATGCTGGCTGGAGGCTCCATGGTCACCCCAAAACATTAAAAAAAATCTTGCCTGTGCGCAATGACCATTTTTGTGTGTCTCATGAGACTATGAGACAGGTGGTTCTTTCAGTGCATAGCTTAATAATAGGACCCCCTCCCCCCGAGACTAATCATTCGCCTAATTAACGCGAGGTGGAACAACCCTCTTTCTAAACTTACCTACCTATACCTACACGTGAGCGATTTCAGGTGCGATCCACGCCACTCATCGGATCTGTTTAAGTCGCGTGTGTAAGTCACGTGTGACTGCTGATTGGCTGAACGACTTTCATCCGTTTTGGATCAATATCTTAGTATCACACACAAATCTTGTCTTCTGAACCCGATGTTTATCAACCAAATCATGTTCTGCATAATTAAACACGCAGTGACCAAGACTGTTATAGTTCATGGAAAAAAGGGGAACATTCAAAGGCATACAGTGTGCTCTCTGCTCTTCACGCAGGAAGCAGGGTTTTAATCAGGGGGCCCAACGTACCGAAAGACGCAGGAAATCTGAACCAAGCTAAGTAAATATAAAAAAATAACAAAGCGCTTGAAAGAAGAGTGAGAAGTGTAAATTTATTCTTATCTCCTACCGAGACAGTTTCGCCTAAGAAAGGTGCGCCGCGGAACGACATGACTGGGGATAAGGTATCTCGGATGAGGATAAAGTATCTTGGAAGACGCAATAGATGTGGTTGGATTACATCCAGACCTCCAGGAGACGAATGAGATTATATCCAGAGTGTGAGCCCTCCGGGAGACAAATGAGATCAAGGGCCTGACAAAACACACCCAGTCACCCCGGACATGAACAAACGCAGTCTGTTGTAAACACACTGCCCACTGCCTGAAAACGTGCAAGGAGGAACGTGGGTATATCTATGCGTAAACGCGCTTCGGGCAGCGACTGGGACAAAGCTGGACCGAATTTCTGGCATTTACGGAAGATATATGGGCAGTTTTGTGCATAATCGCACATATCTTTGAGCACTGCGTGCACCCGCAGCATACAACATGTACATCCATCACTTTCTGCCGCAATGCCTCCCAAAAGATTGATTCGGGTCATTCTCATCGGAGCCGCCTCATCACCTGGATCGACCAGGGGTCAAAATCAGACTCGTCGGTCGCCGGAAGGTAAGTGTGCAGGTCGTGTAAGGTCGTAGGACCCATTTAACCTCCGAAAATGTAGGGCTATGCACGTGTTTATGTGGGCTATGCAAAAGCGGATACAAAAGATTATTCAACATTGAACAGTGCAACACGTAGAATCTTGTTTCCAGGGTCGGCTATCCGTGGGGTCCTTGTCTCCCTGACTGCTCCACAGATCCGTACATTCTGAGGCGATCAGAAAGGTTAACGAAATATGACGTAATGTTTTGAAATAATAACATTAACAGCATTAGTCTTTCGCATAATTTCGTGCCATTTGAGGGTACCCTAGCAGGGCAGCGGTTAAGCACTTGTCATCGGGTTAGGTTATTTCATAGGGATCGTGGTAACACTTCGAAATATGAAGGACAGGGTATTATCAAACTATATGCCGAAGCAACCATCAGACTGAGAGCAGCAGTACGATGGCCAGAGCGAAGAGACAGTTTAATGTACGGGAAACGGCCATGGAGCCTGCACAATGTTTAACTCCAGGATTCGAACCAGCAAACTTCGACCCGCGAGTCCGATGCTGTGACCACTAAGAGCTCCCTCCCCCTCCTTCCCCCACGCCCCCCCCCACCTTGGATAACCGAGACTGAGAATCGTTAAACACTGTGTTTAGATCTCAACTGCAGCACTCGTACTTTCTCTGCGTACAGGCTATTGTCACGATGCTTTGCTCCTTGTGAAGTACAAAACAACCCTGACTGTAATAACCTGCTTGACAGACGTTATTAGAGTGGCTATCTAGCTCTGTGACAGACGTTATTAGAGGAGTGGCTATCTAGCTCTGTGACAGACGTTATTGGAGGAGTGGCTATCTAGCTCTGTGACAGACGTTATTGGAGGAGTGGCTATCTAGCTCTGTGACAGACGTTATTGGAGGAGTGGCTATCTAGCTCTGTGACAGACGTTATTAGAGGAGTGGCTAACTATCTAGCTCTGTGGCTACGAATGTCGTTCCTGATGTTGATTAAAAAGGGGAGGGGAGGGGAGGGGTGAGTCTCTTGCAGGGGTGTTTGGCGGGATGGTCCGGATTGCTGCTAACAAGACTTGATTCCTATTTCAGTTGTCTTCACGTCTCCTTCGGTCAGCTGTCTCTTTTTTCTGAGAGCCTCTTATGATGTGTTTGCACGAAATCGATTAGCAAAGGGTTCACGTTTACCCATCATCACCAGACAGGCCAGAAGACAGTAAGTGAAAATGTCATGAACTCGCTTCCGAGTAAATAAACTTTATTATGAGTTAACCAGTCAGAGTGGACAGTAAGGAGGTCGGCGACTGGGGGGGGGGGGGAAGAGGTAGAGGGCCGAGAAGTAAAGGTACAGGAGAGGGGAAGTGAGGGTACAGGGGAGGGGAAGTGAGGGTACAGGGGAGGGAAAGTGAGGGTACAGGGGAGGGAAAGTAATGGTACAGGAAAGTAAAAGTGAGGTTACAAAAAAGGGAAGTGAAAGTACAGCAAATATAGGAAGTAAGGGTACAAGAGAGGGGAAGTGAAGATACAGGAGAGGGGAAGGACATAAGCTTTAAAACTAAAATGCAAAAGGTAATTTTAATAAATTCAACTCGTCCAACGCTCGTACTGCTTGGTTGATTATAATAGTTCATGCAGTTTGAAGCAGGGGGTGGGTGGGGAGAAATCGGGTAACCCTTTCGGACTTCTTTCTCCCCCTACCACTCCCGCAGTTCAGGGGAGCACCTTTGAAAACCACTAGCACATTGTTGCAAAGTAATCTGCGTTGTCCGAACACCTGTAGCTAGACACCGCGGCCCCGCCAAGGGAAAGCGGCGACCGAGAGAAAAATTAGTCCCCCCTCTCCTTACGCAACCCCTGTCCCTTCTCCCAAGCACACAGCCCGCCGCTTCTCCCATCCCGGTGGGGTTACGCTAAGGGTTTCCGAACTCCCCCTAATCCAAACCCTTTTCACCAGCGACCTGCCACAAACTGTTGCACAAACAGACAGGCAGGGATCCAGACATGCAGGCATGACGGATGGACGGACAGACAGTTTCCGAAGGGGAGCACCTGCAGCTGCAGGCTGCACACGTGAGCAACGAAGAGCTTCCGGAATGAAGATTGTCTCCCCAACCTCTCTCCCTCCGTTTCTCTCCCCCTTCTCTCTCTCTTGCATGCGTACGCTCTCGCACACATCCACACGGGCGCACGCATATACACGCACGCACACTTACGTGGGTTTGGGAAGCAGCAGGTGTGGTCGCAAATAACAGTAGAATCCACATCCATTTCGTGAGTTCCTCCAACCTGTACACAAACACAGGGAAACATTTAGGAAAACTCGCCTTCCTTCTCCTAAGGCATCTGCATTTTAGTGACAACAACAACAACAACAACAACAACAACAACAACAACAACACCGTGTCTTGATCGGATCCTGTGACAACGTGTGACTGTTATAATCCACCTATCCCGATGTCACTACGAAACTACACAGTCTTTTCTCTAACTACTCTTAACACATTACCGAAGTCTGGCCCTGTTGTCAGAAGGTGCACTGTATCTGTCGTTGCTCTACAACCATCCTTATCCTGCCATGGCTTGTTCTAATATGACCTTCATCTACAGCGTAATTCTCGAATACATGTACAGCAATGTGTCATACAGAACCAGCAGTATATATATATATATCCCAATATGCGTAATTTACAAACGGACTATCCATCACAACGTTATGTTGGGAAATCAAATTCATTGTCATGTCCAGCAAATCATTATCCCCAGTAACCTGCCTCATGTGTTCTAATCCTCACCCGTCAATACGTATAAAGCAATGGGCATGATGTCAGTTACATAATAACAATTACTATATATAGTGCTTACATCGCCAATGATGATGACCACGGACAGCACTTTAAATGGGCGGGCGAACAACAATACTGGAAGCACGTCGCACTGTTTACTGCTTACTGGATGGTTTACAGGACCGTACATGCTGGTAAGATAATTTTTTTTGTTTAAAAAAGCACGAACAAGCAGTTTCCGTTAAAGACGAAAATGTTTTCATGTCAAAGCGTTTACACAAAATTTAACGCTCCTCCTTTTATATTGTGGTTCAAATCACGCAAGATCCTTGTTGTGTATGGTCAGGGAATAATTAAGACCGTGTCCTTGCCCCTGGCAGGGAAGGGGGTACAGCTGCGTCGTGGTGGTGGTGGTGGTGGTGTGTGTGTGGGGGCGGGGAGTGCGTTGTCGCAATAAAGGAAGTGCTCGCCAGCAAAATGAACTGTTCCGCGGTTACGGCCCGGCCCTTTGGTAACAATGTTTATTTTTAGGCACCACAGGATGTTAGCATTTGGCGAGCGCAATCGCCAGGAACACGTTTTGCTTGCACAGAACTGAAAGTGGGGCTTTGGGGAGGGGTGGGTGTTGACGATAGGGAGTGGGGTGTAAACGAGTTGGGACAGCGACGTGTGTGGGGGGTGGGGGAGCGACTGGGGAATGGGCCGCGGCCCGCTGACCAAGTAGTTTGCGCTTTGACACACAGAGCGAGATGATGATGGCTGTCTACAGTGTGAACGTCTCTGTTGGAGTGTTTACGCACAAGAGATACTTTCTTGAACTCTTGAACTCTCTCAAATGACCTCCCTGAAAATTCATTTATTGAAAAGGGATGCCATCTTAAAAATGGAAAATATATAGGCAGAGACACCGACATCGACACTTTACTGAAAAAAACCTCACAGGTTTGTTTCGGGGGGGGGGGGTTACATCCAGTTATCAACAAACATCCAGTTATCAAGAACAAGAGTATGTACATAATGATATACACGTAAGCCATACATCTGTCATTATAATAGTGATCACTGCGGTATTCATTTCTTCTTGAGAATATTTGATACAGATATCGTGCAATATATAGGCAGAGAGAGAGAGAGAGAGGAACAGAAAAAAGAGGGAATATGGGGTGGGGTGGGGGGTGGGGAGTGCACGTATGTCATTACACACCCCAAACCCAACATTTGTGCATGTTCTTAGAAAACATTTACGAAAACAGAGACGAAAAGCGAACACCGGAACAAAGGCATTCTTCATGCAAGCACTTTGCACAGGAATGATGATGATGGACTGTGTTTAAGTTATTACGCAGCAAATGGAGTTTGAAACGAAGACACTTTAACAAAAAAGATGAGAATGCAGTAGGGACAATTACTGGGTTTTAAGACAAAAAAAATCAATCCAGGCTGTTTCTTCGTGCTATTACAGGTAGACCAAGACCACTTATTCTGAGAGTTCTGGCGTGGTTGTGGTATGCACTCACGAATTATTTTCTTCACTGGCACTTATATTACTACATGTTTGTAAACCAAGAAGTGCAATTCTTCTTTTTGAAAAAGACGATTCGCCCTTAGGACTGTGGAATGTATTCGCGAGAAGCTGTAGCACTGCACTTAACAGTTTTTCCCCCATATGCGACTCATCCCGAACTTTAGACGGAAGAATGAACAACTGCCGTTGCTATTCCTTGTACTGTTTGCTTTTGACTAACTATTGTTTACAAAATCATTTCACACTCGTAACTTTGAAGACTATGATAAAACTCACTAAAGTCATGGATATACGATTTACATAGTATAAGTGGATACAAGAAACAGTGGCGAAAAAAAAGTTGCCACGGTTTTTTCAAAACATTGGCAATTGTATTGATTAAGCACACCAGCCCATTATTCAACCGATTTAATAATTGTAAAATACCTCTTTTAGAAGTGACAGGTAGCATAGACAGCAGGAAAAAATAGTTATGGCTAGGTTTTCAAGTGCGCAGTGATGTTTACACAGAAGTCATTCCAACATTTGCTGCGGTCATGTACATGCAGTGGGATTTACAATAGCAGTCTGAGAAAAATGACTCTCTGGAGACCCTCGCCCGAGACGCCAGGTACCCCGGGTAACTAAACGCTGGGTGACTGGGTTAAACAGTAAGCCAAGAAGGGTTCGCCCGTGGGAAGCACAGAGTTCCCTCTGTCAAATTCGTTTGGGATATTGAAGTGTATTCATTCTTATCTACTTGATGTGTGAGGTCAAGCCAGTGGAACCAGCGTTTGTTTTGTGCGCAATTTCCTCTCGTTACCGTTTCCCATACGATGTTTGGACTTGCACAACACGGCTGTTCGGTTGCTGAGGTCACCAGCGAAGGCTGCCTCCTGACTGAGGTGTAGAGGGGAGGGACAGGGTGAATAAGGCTGCCAGGGGAAAAGAAGGGCGGGTAGAAGGGGCAGTGCCCTATAAACAGGAAGCACAAGCAAAGAAAGTATGTAGGCTGGACAAAGAGCTCCGAACCTACTGCCCTCTGTATCGGTGACAAGCACGTGTTCTGCTATGCTATGGGGCGCGATATTTTTCCCCACTGATAGTTCCCTACTTGGCACCAGCTGACTTCTGCAGGCTTGGAATGGGAATGCAAGCCTCCTTACCCCGTATGCATGTAAACACTACTCATTTTATTCCCAAAATAACGGAGTTTTTCTGTCTCTGAAAACGCTGTTTCGGTCAACTTGGAATAAGCTGTTGGCTCCTGGGACGGCCGAATAACTTAATAATTACCGAATAACGGGGGGAAAATACGCTATTAAGTTTTTGCGCATGGGAAATTTAAGGAGCCTATTCTTGTCACGGCGGCTATTCTGGAACAAGCAAGCTATTTTGGTTTCTTGCATATGGGGCCTGTTAAGGCCGTACCTAATCCCAACCCCTAACCCATCTTCTAATCCTCTCCCTGAAAAACATCCGAAATATGTTATGGGTATTGAACCAGTTATATACTTTTCAGCTGTGAAAACCAACGTCTTTTCCACTCCGCTATCGATGAGATGACCGCAACCCTACCACAGGAAGTTGTGTTCATTGTAACTATATGAAGTTGCACTGTGACGTCTCGCTAAATGGCATCACGCTATCCCTCATCGGCACACGTCAGTTTGTGTCATTTGAGGATGCGCCTCATAGTAGATGCGGGAAAAGAAATTTCGCCGAAAGGTGTCCCCAAACTTCGCACTGCGAACGCAGCGAGTATTACCCTAAAGATGACATACCCTCTCTGCAGCAGGTGGTGGGCTGGTGGAAGATCTTATTATTTCTCGCCTTCTGTCTTTACTGGGGGAACAAATTTCGTTTTCGCAAAAACCCAAGGTGTGCACCTGTTTCCTCTTTGCGTTAACGCACACATCTGGGCAGTGAGCATTGGCGCCATCGACAACGCACTACGGAACGTACCACACGGTTGTCTCCGAATAAGACTGCTGTGCCTGCGAATCAGACCAAATATTTCGTCTGACAATTACCTACAGGGAGCACAGACCTCTTTATGTCCCACAGTATCTAACACGTGCACATTGGGGTGCATTTTGAAAGACACCCCCACCCCACCCCGACTCATGTGCAACTAAGTAGGGGACATTCCTTTAAATTTTGGCAACATCGAAATGTCCAGCGCTATGTCGTGGCTCTTTGAGCACAAATACACAGTAGTAGCACCTCAGTAGTAACACAACACATGATAAACTTTACCGGTATGGGATCTGGCCCAGATGTACTTGTCTGCCACTTAAACAAGACTACAGAAGGTCTGTGCTGTAAGCTGATGGGTTGTAAGACAACTTCAAAACAACACAACACTAGATAAACTTTACCGATATGGGCTCATGACCCAGATGTACTTGTCTACCACTTAAGACAACAGAAGGTCTGTGCTGTAAGCTGACGGGCTGTTGCACATGTCCTAATCTTGCATCCATCTGCAGCCTTGTCCGGTTCGTTGAGGATTTGTCTCGCGAGAAACTGCGGTGAAACGCCAGGGCTTTTAAGCCGGCAAATTTTCACAGCAGACTACTCGTCCCCCTTCATCGTCGATCCGATCAAGGGGATCAGAGAGCTTCAAGGAATCTGAATCGGTGCGCAGAGTAAAAAGCAATTGAGTGGCGCGAGCCTGCTGTCCGTGTTTAGGAGATACGGCTGCTGCGGTTACGCAAACAGATGGAAGGAATTGCGGTAACAGGAAACTAAAGAGAACACAAGCCCGATAATAATCAAGTTTAAATGCGTAGCACGACATACTGCTAAGTGTAAACGCGTAACATGACATATTATTAAGTTTAAACGCGTAAAACGACAAACTGCAAAGTTTAAACGCGTGACACGACATACTGCTAAGTTTAAACACATAACACGACACACTGCTAAGTTTAAACCCGTAACAACAAAACATACTGCTAAGCTTAAATGCGTAACACGACATAATTCGTGGCGTTTTTTAATCGACTTTTATACGTGGAATGTTTGCCCTCCATGTTCCACTTATGAAGGGCAGGTTATAACGTTTTACGGCCTGGTTATCCTCTATCTAACTGCAGAAGTTCTCTCGGATTATCTGTAAAAGAACCATGACTGTTGGCCTCGTTTAAAATAAACGGCCGTTTTATGGCTACGGGCAACGACACAGCTGTACCCGATGAACGCAAAGTCTTCTTGAATGCGAGCAGCGTAATGACAGTGTGAACCCGCATCGAACGCTACTTGTGAACAACGCGTTGTCAGGTAATTAAAGTCGTTCCTCAGAGTCAAAGGGGAAAAAGTCATGGAGAGTTTTAATATTTGTCGCACTCTCTACTGGACTATTCAACATTAGACAGAGTCTGTGGGGTTTAAGGCAAACTAGAGTGAAATTGTCGTCTCTCTGTCCTCCCCATCTCTCTCTCTACCCAACACCCCCCCTCTCTCTCTCTCACGCACGCACGCATACACATAAAGACTGAGTCCGGTTCAAGTGATCTAATCAAGACTCAATATATATCGAGGTGTTGAGAGAAAAGTGTTGAGGGCAAAGTGTTGAGAGAGAATTGTTGAGGGAGAAGTGTTGAAAGAGAAGTGTTGAGGGAAAAGTGTAGAGAGAGAGAGAGAAGTGTTGAGGGAAAAGTGTAGAGAGAGAGAAGTGTTGAGGGAAAAGTGTAGAGAGAGAAGTGTTGAGGGAGAAGTGTTGAGGGAGAAGTGTAGAGAGAGAGAGGTGTTGAGGGAGAAGTGTTTAGAGAGAAGTGTTTAGGGAGAAGTGTAGAGAGAGAGAAAGAGAAATGTAGAGAGAGAGAAGTGTTGAGGGAGAAGTGTAGAGAGGGAGAAGTGTAGAGACAGGGAGAAGTGTTGAGGGAGAAGTGTTTAGAGAGAAGTGTTGAGGCAGAAGTGTGGTGGGGGTGTTGCGGTTCGGCCCTACAACCGGATTGCAAGCGCTCGATCGTAATTAGTTTCTGTTAGTAGGCGCGGTCGTAAAGCTCGTTCGTCCTGTGCATGGCACGTGGATGTTCACGTGTGGAGAAGCGCCCTGCAGACCAACCCTGACAGGAGCCAGCGCCAATGCTGTTGACTCTCCCCGCGTCGACTGCTCGCTACCCTGTGTGCGCTGTCTCATCTTCCCCGGTCTAAAGTGACGATCGGCAAAAGGTCGTTTGTCTCGGTAAACTTGCTGACGAAAATGAAGGTGGCGCGCGGAGATCCGATAGGCCGGCTTCACACGACGCGAGTGGCGGAAGCAAATGTAGAACTGCCAGGCCGGGGGTGGGGGTGGGGGTGGGGGCGGGGGTCTCTTCTGGTCGAAATTTTCTTGCGAGTGCGAGAACGAGGACAGGGTCTAGTGTGAAAGATTGAGGGAGAGAGTGGGGTACCCCGACGAAGAAATGGAGCATTCAACCGCACCATGGTATATCTCGAGTAGTTTTGTTCTTAACATGATCGTGCATTTCACGTGCATGCAAGCAGACGAGAGCAAGCACAGACACACGTGCATGCGTGCGCACACTCACAGAAGAAGCAGCGTGGGGAAAAACGGGTAAGGCAAAATATAACAGAAGGCTGGAAGGAGGGGTAGATGGGGAAAGAGGAAAAGATTTTAAAAAATTATAGGTGGTGTACCCATGAGGGCAAGCAGGGGCAGGCAGGCGCGCGCGAATAAGAAAGAAGAAAAATGAAGAAGATCTGATGACTGACTGAGAAATATATCACAGTTATTGTCATTAATGTCTTATCGCTCCCCCGTTAGCATAAAACGTAAATATTTCACTACAGTCGTGCCTTCCTAGGCTTGACCAGGCTAACGTTATCAATACAAACATAAAACACAGGTCACGCTACGTTTCAACGTTGAATTATTCAACGTTCGTTTCAAACGTGTTTTTTGAGACCATCAGCGAAAGCGGGATAGTCGAGATTGTAGCAGGTAAAACAGTCGACCTTTTTCCGTCCTGCAAAGTAAACACATGGCGAAGGTTTCCGAACATAAATGCCAAGACATGCGCTTAACGGGCACGGGTTTCTTTCGTCCACCTTTGACACGTGCACAGCGAAATGAGCAATTCTTGAGCGGCCACTCTCTTGAAGAGAGGGGAAAAGTTCTCTCCTGTGTTTGGTTTTCACAGGTTGAGCTGAACTGTGACCCCCAACGCTTGACAGGTGCTGAGTAAGGGCGACGCGTTGGTCGAGGTGACAGGTCAGAGAAAAGGGAATAGTGCAACTTGTTACGCAGCTCTCACACCAGACCTTATAGCGATAAACGATGCAGATTTCAGCACTCACAGCAGACCTTATAGCCATAAACGATGCAGATTTCAGCTCTCACAGCAGACCTTATAGCGATAAACGATGCAGATTTCAGCTCTCACAGCAGACCTTATAGCGATAAACGATGCAGATTTCAGCTCTCACAGCAGACCTTATAGCGATAAGCGATGCAGATTTCAGCACTCACAGCAGACCTTATAGCCATAAACGCTGCAGATTTCAGCTCTCACAGCAGGCCTTATAGCGATAAACGCTGCAGATTTCAGCTCTCACAGCAGACCTTATAGCGATAAACGATGCAGATTTCAGCTCTCACAGCAGACCTTATAGCGATAAACGCTGCAGATTTCAGCTCTCAAAGCAGACCTTATAGCAATAAACGATGCAGATTTCAGCTCTCACAGCAGACCTTATAGCCATAAACGATGCAGATTTCAGCACTCACAGCAGACCTTATAGCCATAAACGATGCAGATTTCAGCTCTCACAGCAGACCTTATAGCCATAAACGATGCAGATTTCAGCACTCACAGCAGACCTTAAAGCGATAAACGATGCAGATTTCAACACTTACAGCAGACCTTATAGAGATAAACGATACAGATTTCAGCACAGATCTAATGTCCCAAATCGAAATTTGGTTGGTGACAATGGAAACGTAAGATCGTCTAGGTTTTAAAACCACAGAGGGCAGAGCTTTGTTTTGGAAACTCAAATTCAGCTCTCTGCTGGTGAATTACAACTGCGTGCCGAACCCGGGGCACGTGTTGGGAACACAAGGCTCAGATCACCAAAGTGTGTCCCTCAAAGGATCGTTTGAAGATCAGCCTCTAGCAAGACAACAGACAACATGGGACTTTTCCACCTTCTGGAGCGGTCGTTCCGTCATCACTGGTATGTCGCCTACTTGCTGCAGGATGTGCCTTCCTTCTCACGGAGATGAGGGCTACTAGCCATCCTCTAGACGGGCAGAGTTGCCTTTGGTAATGTGCGACGCCTTCAACAAGTGCATGAGGTGCCGTGTCCTGGAAGCACGGGTACCCGTGAGTGAATTAAAGACTAAAAGTAGCTTTAGCAAAGAAGTTAAGTGTCGCGAAAGATTCCAGCAGCTGAATACTGCGAGTGTATCACTCATAACAGTTTCTAATGAGTTAGCTGACCATCTGCACCGCTATTCAGTAGTGGCAGCGAGTGCGCAGCGATGCGGCTGCCAACTGCATTCAACGAGACTGGCATTTTCGTACGCTTAAATTTGAAGTGCATGTGTACCTTTACTTAGACTCTTGTCACGTGCGCGAAGCGTGCCGCCGCTTTTGAGAGCTGTGGTAGCCACCTGCTGGGAAAGAATTAGTTAGTTATGCAATTTTTGTCTGGACTGTTCCTCACAGGATTGTTCTGGTTGAGGGCTTTTGTGTGGAACCGAAGACGCTACCTCGGGTTACCTGTATCATCAAAGAGGGTTGGGAAGTCCCTGATATAACGGAGCTAGTGTCTAGTCGCGCGTCGCATGAAAAAGCACACGTTACGTCTGGGACAGAGTGCATGGATGGCTTGCTTATCAGAAACTCCCCACTTTGCACCCGAAACGCGTTCTCGCACCCGCGCTCGTGTGTGTGTGTAGGTGTGCGTGTGTATGAGTGTGTGTGTGTGTGAGAAAGAATGAGAAAGATGGTTAGTTCTTAGCTGCTTATTAAAGTCCACCCTCAAATGAGTGCATATCAAAATGGTGAGCGAGAAAGATGAAGGAACGAGCGACATAGCGAGCGAACGAACGCACGAATGAACAAACAAAGCGCGAGTGAACTAACGCACGAGTGAACAAGCAAAGCGCGAGTGAACTAACGCACCAACGACCGAAAGAAAATAGGAACGATTTATCGCACGTACCACGAGATGAACGTAAGAACGAACGCACGAAAATGTGAGCGAATACGTGAACCAACGAACGAACGAACGAGGAAACGAGCCACACGCTACTGGTTTTTTTCTAGGCAGGATGGTTTGAGCGTCGTCAGTTTTTTTCCATAAAACTACCCACGAATCCAAGAGTGGGAACAGTACCTATGAACACTTTTATGTAAGGAAACGCAGACAGGAACACTGAAAAACCAGTCGTTGAGAAGAATTTTAGGATGACACTCCCAGTATTGGCTGAACCCAAGAAAGAAACCAAGAGGGAACTAACAACAACACATTAAAAATACATGTAACGCCTTCCGTCATGCGCACAGCGGGGATAATCACGCCTTCTTCCCACACTGTCAAGGTCAGCTAATACAAAAAATCTAGACAAATGCGGTATTCTTAACTTGACATATATTTTACATTCTTAGATCAAATTCTTTCTACTACTAGTTCTTTGTTTCAGCAAATGTAAACACTTTTTCCCGAGGTTTATCTAAGGTCTTTTTAAAGCTCAAAACCAGCTTTGCTAGCAGATTACAGAAAATTCTGACATGCATGCACATTTCCGATGGAGGAAATTAGAAGAGATTGTCTGCTACCTTTCTGGTGTCTTCCAAATACAGAGTGCACTGCACTGTCATGATATCTCTTGTCGATGTCTTACCCGTGCCAGGTAATTTCCATCAGTCTAAACAATTAAATATAAGCCACTGCAGCTGCCAGAAGCGGAGGAAGGAACACAATTGCGACGATGAACAAAGCGCTTGCTATTCCAGTCAGGTGCACAACTTGTGATAAGAGCTTAGATTTCAGGAACTGAATGATGACACGCCTGGACAGGTATTAAAAACTGAAAGACACGCGGCACTTAGCCAAAATAACATATTTTGTAAACGCAGCAATAATTCCTGCTGCCTCCGACTTTGTTTTGTCATGAAAACGAAAGCCAGAAGGGTCTGACCTGCCACGAATGAGCCCACCCTGTTCCCCCCTCAGCACTGCTGAGTCTAAATTTCTTGTTTTTAAACTGCATTGTACTTCAATGTAAGCCAACACAATCTCAAAACAGTGAACCTACGAGTTTCTTCCTTTCGGTCTGTCAAAGTCAAACAAGCTCCAGCGCGCACACATGCTTACGAACGCATGTACGCGCCTCAGTCGACAAAAACTAGGGCTCGTGGAAAATGTCGCCTCAGGCTGCCTGCTTATTTCATGCAAGAGATAAAGACAGGCAGCGCTCTAGCAAATGGCGTTTTAATTATCCAATTATTTCAGATTTCTTCCTCTAATAAAACAATCCCAGAGCACCACCCTATATGCTGCCTAGTCCACAGCTGTCGATCCCAGCTTGTGGACATATAGATATTTTTACACAGCAACAGCTGTGATGGTATTCCACAAATGCCTGGAAATTAAAGACAGCTCAAGTCTAAAAATAAGTACAGACAAGTACAGTCTAAAAATAATTACAGACATATATACAGTCTAACAATAAGGTCTTGATGAACAAGTTGTAAGTACAAAGGCAAAGTCAGTTTTCATAACATATACCATGATAATAACGTACACACTGACAATAAGCAAACAAATAGACAATGAACCTTTCAATATAATTGTACAAACAACAATCACGACAATCATTAACCCACACAGTCCTGTCTGCAGTCAAACTTTGAAAATCTCTACCTAAACAAAATGTCACTTTTACATGGTAAACTATATCGTACTGTTTTGATTTCAAGAGAAACATTTTTTTTGCAACTAAAACATATATACTTCTTGTCCATAACCGTGCTAATTTTTTCACTTGCGTGCGTTGACAAGAGTTTTTCTTTTAAAGTTGCTAGGACAGCAGAGTTGTATACATTTAATGCAAAGGTTATTTACAACTGCATGAGTAATAGTCTCTGCATGTCTACAGGACCCACAGCAGACTGACTGTTAGCCGTATCTAGGAAAATAGGTGGCGCTGCTAGGTCGTTTAAGCGGAGAGTGGCATAAAATGAGTTTCAGCCAAGCAAGGCTTAAGATCTACTCTTATTGAATTTCCTGTGCTGTCCTGGTTAAGTGGCAGGTGCCGTAAAATGTTGCAGAAAGCATTCAAGGAATTCAAAATATGTTTCCTTTAAAAAATAAAAGATTTAAAATGGCGCAAGGAGACTAGTACTTAGGGCTGGGTACAAAGTTTTTTTTTAAAGATGGCGTGTCTTTCAGGACGGTCGTGCAAGTGTCGTTTGGTGATTGCTGGCCCCATGTTTGCTACTAGTGGTACTACCACGTAGCCGGGGCAATGATGCCGAGATCTGAGTGAATACACGTTCAGACAACTGGAAACTTGGGTCCTGCTATTTTAATTATCGCCTATCCTTGCGTGTTCTGTACTTACTAGCAATACCGTAAAGTGTATAATAAATCTCCGCTTAGGAAAGTTCCTTTTTATCGTCTCTCCTTGCCTGCCCTGCAGTTATAGAAGAAGACGTAAAGGCTGTAATACATTTCCGCTCACACCTTTCTTTTATTGCCTCTCCTTGTTTGCGCTGTAGCTACATAGCATACTGTACACGGTGTAATAAAGATTCTTTGACACAAGTTTTCAATTTCTTATGGTAGGTACACGTAAAGGGGTGTAACCTCCTTTGACAGAGGTTTGGAGCACTGTCGTTTAAATAGAAAAGAGTCTTCGAGGGAGCAAGGACAGATTAATGAGTCGCTCGCTGTTCCCTGAACGTGTGTGTGAACTTTCGCACCTATCTCTAGTCTCTGAGACCAAACTATTCGCATGCATCAGCTTTAGATTCGCCTCAGTTCATTTTGGAGCCTTTGATACACGTTTCCAGTCTTCTGCGCGTTCTCTGAAACGTATTTCACCATCCCGTTCTGTTCCCTTTCAATCCGCTGATCTGGCATGGGTCTCTTCTGCTAGTTTCAACTATGGGTCTCTTCGGCTAGTTCCAACTATGGGTCTCTTCTGCTAGTTCCAACTATGGGTCTTTTCGGCTAGTTCCAACCATGGGTCTCTTCTGCTAGTTCCAACTATGGGTCTCTTCGGCTAGTTCCAACTATATGCTTTTTGAAACCCTTGCCAGTGCCGATGGAAAGTGAACACGAATGTTGACGTCATCTTTGTGACACACACCGCCCCTTTTCATTCATCAATCCACTCCTCTTTTCTCATCTTTTACTCAATCTTCGTTGCTGACTTGGCGTTAAACAATAAACCAACCAGCTACTCACTCTTTTTTTTTTAAAAAGAAAGATCAAGTTTACAACAGAGGACACTGTTAAACACAAGAACGTTTGAGTTTGCAGAGGTACTAACACGCTAGCATCTTTATGCATAATGCCCATGAGGTTGCTGCTGTTGATGACGACGACGACGATGATGATGACGACGACGACGATGATGATGAGGGCGATGATGATGATGCCGGGTGTTTTCCCCCACGATCTGATAGTCAAAGGGACTTTAAAAGTCAAGTCAATATATCATGTTGCCCTGCTTCTGATAAGCATTGGCATCAGCTCTAGTTTAGTTTTGCTTCTTACACTGCTTACATTCATCTTTTAAGAAAAAATGATAACTATACTGGTTACATGAGGAGGAAAATGGGTGGGGGGCTAATCACGCAGGTGCGTTGCAGTGCGTCTTCACAATAAAAGGGGTTAACGAGACAAGGGGCTGATGACCTGGTGGTAATAGGTCAAGGTCTTTTTATCAGGTTTATGCCATGGCAAAGAATCCCGCTGGAAAACATCGTCTGTTAAATTTGTTTTATCATTGCTGTCAGACTTAACAGACAAAGAACGAAGAAAGAAAAGTAAAACGAAAAGAAAAAGAAAACAATACAGAAAAAAAGAAGAAAAAAGGAGGAAAAACAGATGGCAAACTTTGCGAGACGATGGCAAAATTCTTTGTAGCTGAACATAGTTTCTGAGGTGTTGACGAATTAAGGCGTGTGGCGGCATGTCGTCACAGATGATGACTTCATGTCGCATTCCAGCACGTCCGGACAGCGAGCCAAGATGGCGTTAATTAGCCAGACACACGCAAAGCATTGTCTGAAGCTGATACTGAAGGCCACAGTGCACGGTGAGCGCTCGGAAAGGAGAGTGTGAAGATCGTGTTGGCGTGACCCTGCACTCTAAATATTTTAAACACTAATTACATGTAAAAAGTGTTAAAGCAGGTGCAAAATATGTGCTGCATGTGTAAATAGTACGCAAGATGTGTACTAGATGTGTTTTAAGTGTTCTTACCATGCCCCTAGTTGACTTAAAAAAGGTTGTGTTTTTTTTTTTGCAAACGGATGGAATCGTTTCATATGACTTCTTTTAACCGACTTGGTCGAGCCGGATAGAACCCGCATTAATTGCAACAGAACTCTGGCTCTGTCGATGCCTAAGTGCCTCTTTTTCGATCTCATGAACAGTCAGGCTGCACTTATCACCATCGCACAGAAAGTCTGCTGAAACTCCTGGCGAGGTAAAACCTTGTCATCTGCGAGTTACTCTGAAGCCACTGAGCCAGACGAATCTGGAAACACCAGTTTAAAGCTGCTTTAGTCAGGTAAAGCCGTCGAGAGCGAAACAAGATAATCGGTTGCTAGTCCACATGACGGCCCAAACCGAGAGATTTATTAAGGGGGGTCATGAGGTTAGAGAGTGCGTTGGAGAACACCTTTTTTTTGTGTCTATCTTCGATGTTGTATGAGGGATGGTAAGGGTTGGAGTTCAAGTCAAGTTCAGAAGACGCAATACTGGAACATGATGGAGACGGAAAAAGAACAAAAAACTTTCTAAATGCTATAAGGCTGAAGGCACAAATTATCTTCCGATGAGAAACTTTGTTTTGGGACGAGTTGGAAAAGATCTTTACTGCACCGAACCAGAATGTAGAGGGATACTCCCTGTATGTTAAACCACTTTTATTTTAACAAAATATAGGGCGTAAGGCAGCTTCAGCCTGTCTCTGATACTCTCCGTCTTGTGTATTACAGAAATCTTAGGTAATCACTGGCGTACCAGTACTACTGACCGTTATTGTTTTTCTTTTTCGATCAGCTTGACATTATTCTTACGTCATCTGGGGGTCATTTGGGGTGGTTTCTCACAAAATGCGTAGAATAAAACAAACATCTTAAACTTGATGGTGCGTGTACTCTAATAAGGAACGTACTATTGCTGTGGAAAAGGAAGAGACAAACATTAGGTTAATGTCTGGAGGCAGGGTAAGGGAAAGGATTGCTTTAGAAAAGCATTGTAGTAGAAGTAGGCTGGTATTCAAACGCACGCACGTGCACACCGACGCAAGAACGCACGCAAGCAAGCACACACGCATGCATACATGGACACATGTTAGAAAATACGCACACACGCACACACACGGAGGGAGGACAGGGATGAAGAAACGCGCCACAGAAAGGAGGGCAGAGCGAAGAAAAGATGACAACAACGACAGACGATGAGATGATAATGATGAGCTGAAAAGATAAAGGGCTGGACGAACAAAGAAAGAAAAAGCCGCTAAAACATGCAGAATACCTTCACCGCC